>CADDXX010000896.1:46695-60302 GCA_902810485.1 Alauda arvensis | reverse complement strand
CAGAGCAGGAAGGGAGCTGGACAGGCCAGCTGGAGTGTGTGAAGGCAAATGGGCTGGGTGGGAGGGAAGGCAGGCCTGGAAGGTGGCTGCGTTTGTCTAGACAGTGTCTGTAATGATTTTTTTTTTTTTTATTATTATTTATTTTATTTTTACAASTGCTCTGTCTGGACAGTCCATTGCAGCCCGGTCCTGGCAGGACTGGCACTGGGCTGGGCACCTCAGAGCTGGTGCCTGCCACAGACAGCAGCCCTGTGGGCAGGRTGCTGTTTGTTGTCAGGATAAAAATAATGCTGCAGCTTTCCTGGGATGTGGAATGGTTTGGTTTTTTTTTTTTTTTACTTTGTCTGCCTCGCTGAGCTGACACCGGGCTGTGTTGGCTTGACAGCTGTCAGTCAAGAGTGGTTGGATGTGCCAATTAGCCAGGCTCATCAGGGGCTTTGGGATTTGTTGTGAGGGCTGTGTTGGCAAAAGCAAACCCCGTGAAGCTGCCCCAAAAACCCCAAGCTCCTCGTGTGCACGGCAGATTGGCAGGAGCTGGGGCAGCACCTCCACTCCCAGCCCCAGCAGCCCMAAATCCCCGTGTGTGAGCTCCTGCTTGGCCCCTCTTCTGTTCTGAGCCTGTCTGAGGCTGTCAYTCCTGTCTGCATAATCATTTCTTGTTCTCCTGCTGCCTTTTTACACTTCCAGAGAGCACAATTCAGTGCTTCTCATGAGGGAAAAAAATAATCCCATTTTGGAGCCGTGCTGTTTCCTGACCCCCCCATCAGCAAAACCTCTCCAGGATTGTCCACAGCCTTGCTGTACTCGTCTGGGACGGGTTTTAGCTCCACTAGAGAGCATTCCTCATAATTGAATCACTTTAATGCTTAATTAAGAAAAACTCTATGTTTCCTTGGGGAAGAGTGAAGCATCCTGTAAGTGAGGGCAGGCGAGCACTGCTGTGCTCCTCCAGCCCAGCACAGCATCCCTGTGGGACAGCAGAGCTCTCCACAAGTGCTGCTTGTTACTTGCCTTYTCTTTGCCCTTTYTTCTSCCAGGACAGGAGGCTGGGGGGGAGYTTGTGCTGAATTTGGCTTTCTGTGAGGGGCTGGCTGGAGRAAATGCTGATTTTCTTCTTCTGCACAGCCCTGGTGATGTGGAGAAATCAAGGAAAGGAGGCAGGTGGGGGTCTCCTGTTCCTCCCTTCCCARGGAACAGGGACAGGAGGAGAGGGAACGGCCTCAGGCTGGGCCAGGGCAGGCTCAGCTTGGACAGCAGCAGGAATTTCCCCATGGAAAGGGAGCTCAGGCCTTGGAAGTGCCCAGGGAGGTTTGGATCCCCATCCCTGGAGTGTCCCAGGAAGGGCTGGAGGTGGCACTCAGAGCTCTGGGCACAAGGTTGGGATCACAGCTTGGACTGGATGGGCTGGGAGGGTTTTTCCAAGCTCAGTGATCCTGGGATTCTGTGAATTCCTGGCTGGGCCTTCATCCAGTGGTTTCCAAGCAGAGCTTTCAGTGCAAACACTGATCTCTGGTCTGAGGTCAGCAGCAGAGCCACGATGAGGAATGACACCCAAAGGGAGTGATCCCTGTGTTCCAGGGCAGGAGCATCCCTAAATTCTCTGTGTCCTGCTGGGGTTTTCTTTATTATGGAATTCACATCACTCAGCTGTTCTTGTACCCATCCAAACTCCACCAGAAAAGCAGATGGGATCCTTTCCATGGGGAAAGGATCTCAAATCCAGAGATGATGGTGCTGAGGAGTGCCCACAGCAGTTCCTGGGCCACCTCAGGGGTCTGTGTCCTTGTCACAGCTCCTGACACTGCTCCCAGCACGGAGCCCTGTGCCGGAGCCAGGGTGGGAGCAGCCCCAGCCTCTCCTTCCTGCCTAAAATCAGCTCACCTGGGGCTCTGACAGCCCCCTGGCAGGGTTTTTGTGTCTCTCCCAGATGATTCAGTTCCCTTGTGGCAGTGACAGCTGAGTTATCCCAGCTTTTCCCATCTTCCCTGCTCCCCTTGGCTTGGCCTGTGCTGAAGTGTTCCTGGGCAAAGATCAGGGTGGTTTGGCAGATGGGCAAAGGCTGAAGAGCAAATCCTTCTTTTAACCAACCTCTCCCTTTTTATTTTGAGGACACCAAGTTCTTACTGAAGAGGTACAGCAGCATCTGTCACTTCCCAAGGCAGCAGCCTTGACTCTGAGGAGCTTCTGGGGCTTTTCTGGATGCCTTTTTTGGGGAATCAGCTTGCACTTTCCCCAGGGGCATTTGTGCTGGCTGCCAGTTCCAGGATATTCGGGGAATCCACTGATTTTTATAAACCAGTGGGTAAAAAAGGATCAGCTTTTTCCAGTCCCTCTGGGCATTGTGCTCCTCTGGAGAAGGTGCCCAGGAGCATCTGGTGCTGGGAAAAATAAGAGGTGGTCCCTATCTAGCAAAGATGAATGTTGATGGTGTGGCAAAGGTTGTATTCCATGGGGAAAAGAAAGGTGGAAATCGTGTTTCCCAGCTGGCTGCTGTGGCCATTTCCAGGGCTTTCCCTGCTCTCCCAAGCAGGACTCCAGAGTGAATTTCATTTGGAGGGAGCAGAAACGAATCTTCTTGAGATGAGGACGGACAGGGATTGCTTTCCATGGGTGTGATCAGAGCCTGGCTCACCTCATGTGTGTTCAAAACCTGGTTTAGCCTGTGGGGGCTGAACCCCACGGAAAGGTGCTTGTGGAGCTGAGTGGTCACAGGAATTGTGGGGCACCAGTGGCTTTTCCTTGCAGGGAAGGAACTGCACGAGAGGGAAATGGTTCATTATCTCAGCACACATTTGCATGGCTGATTTGGGTTGTTCAGGGTGGCAGTAGGAGCTGGCTGTGCCTGTGTGGGTGGGGAACAGATCCTCAGGAGATGCTGTCATTTGTGTTCCTGCTTTTGCCCGGCTCTGTCTGGATCCGCTCTGCTCTGTCAGGGTTTTGGGGTGCTGGGCTTTGCAAACCCAGGAATTCCAAGCAGTTCCTCACCTGCTCACTGCCATGGGGGCTGGCACTGTGCAAGGAAGAGGTTTGATCGTTTATAGGGCTGGAAAGCTGCTGGTTTGTTTGGTTTCTGTGGATGATGTGCAGTGTCAGAGATCTCCGCTGTGAGCTGTGCCCCCTCTCCCAGGCAGCTCTGCAGGGCTCTGGGCGTTATTTTTTTTTATCCCCACCTGGTTTCAGTGTTTTGGGAAGATGCTGTCACCTTTTCTTTTGTTCTTCAGCCCCTCCTGCCACCAGCTCCTGCAGTTTGTCCCCCTGAGCACAACCCACCTGTGACAGCCACCCCTGACCCCACTTTGCTGCTCAATCACACCAAAACCAGACCCGTGGCTGCTCCCTGCTCTCCCTGGCCCTTCTAGAACCCACCAAGGCTGGAAAGAGCTCCAAGAACAGCACGGAAATGCCCTCTGTGGGCTGGGTGTCCCCCTGCCCACTGCAGCCTTTGTCCCTCCGGGTTGGAGGGACATCAACAAAGGAGGGGAAAAAAAAAAACAAACCAAAAACCCAATTTTTTTCTGCCCAACGCCTTCCACATTCACTSCTGGGCATGGTGTGTGTGTCAGCACTGGAGCAGCTGTCAGGGTGGGTTTGTGCAGCCCCGGGAGAGGGGCTGGGGGGAAGGAGAAGAGCCTTGGGGAAGGGTGGCAGGCGCCCTCCGCCCCAGCTCCATGTTGGGCTGCTACCGTTAAAATGTGACTCACGCTAAAAATAATCCCGGTGTTGCTATAGAAACTTGCAGGGTTGCTACGTGTGAACCTGGAGAGGATTGTACCCTCCTCAGAACATGGGTTTGTTGTTTTTTCCCTTCCCCTCAGCCCCTGCTCACCCCAGACAGGACGAGCACAGCCTTGCTGGGTCGCCACAGTTTGGTTTTTATTTTGTTGTGCCAGAGGATGGGATGGGAGGTCATTGTTTTACCCTTTTCTATCCACTTCTATTCATTCCAGCTCCTCCTGACGTGGATTTTTTGGAGTCCATGTGTGCATCCCATCTCCTGCTCCGTCCTTGGGTGTGGTGAGGAGCAGCTCCCCCASCTCCTCAGCCCTCTGCCAGCTTTTCCATCTGTACTGGGGGGAAAAGGGTCTGTTTGTGAGCTTCCTTCAGGTCTGGGGATGARAAGTGCTTTGTATTTGTTAACTTTATACCAGTGCCCTGATCTGCCATCCCCTCCTTCCTGTCCCTCCCAGCTTTGGGAGCTCCTGTGCAGGAAGCTGAGGTTTTCCAAGCATTTTAGAGAAAAAAAAAACCCAAACCCAAAACCAATCAGGGGATCAGTTCATGTTTTTTCCAGGCTGGAATGGCAAATGCTGGAAACTTCCACTGGGTTTGGAAAAGGAGCTGGGATGAACCTGGTGGCTGAATGACCACAGCCCCTGCAGGACAGTCTGGCACAAATGATCCCCCTCAGTGCTGCCCTGGCTTTTCCTCAGCTTCACTGAGTGCTGGGAATTTGGGAAAGAGCAGTGTCCTCCTGGTTGTGCTCCATTTTTACAGCTTGTCCCAAACCTGAGGTAGGCTGAGTCCTTGGGGTCAAATTCACTGCAGTGACCTGGGGATGATGCACAGGAAAGCAGAGAAGGATTTTTGTTTCCTGGAAGAAAGAAAAATTATCTTCTTTTAAAATGCTTTTTAAGTTTGTTGCTTTGAAAGCCTCTCTTTTTTTACCCTGGGAATTTTTAGAAGGATTTTRGGATTTTTTGACCTCACACCTGAGGGGTTTGCATCCCAGTCCTGGAGGTGATGCAGCAGCAGAGGGGCTGGAGACCTCTCAGTCCTCCCTCTGCTCCAAAGCAGCTGCTCCCTGGTGACATCCACGATTCATTTCCCCACAAACCAGGCTTTTGGGACCGATTCACACTGGCAAAAGCATTTCAGCCCTGGTGCTGCTCCCTGCCTGGAGCAAGGGCTGCTTTTTCTGCACCATTTTCCAGCTCTTCCACCGGCACCCAGACTTGAGAGGGTGCCAGAGAGAAGGGTTAAGAATAGAAAGACAGATGAGGCAAGCTTCTGGGAACTTCCCCTTGCAGGGAGGCACAGRACATGTGTTATTCCCTGCCCCTTTGGCAAACAGGCCCAGCATGACTCTTCCCCACCCACACACGTTTTGCCAGCTGGTCTTTCTCTCTCTCTCCAGTCTGTCTTTCAGCATCTCGAGCTGGTTGAACCTGCCCTGCAGCCTCTCCCCCAAATCCTCCTCCTGGCTCGCTGCCACCTCCTTCCCCACCTTCCTGGAGGGTTTTTCCCTCCTCAGGGGAAGATCCCACGTCCCACCTCTGTCTCATCCACAGCCCCCTTTTGTTGGAATTTTGGCCTGCCCTCAGAGGGGTTTTGCTGTTGAACCATCAGATAGTTTGGTGGAATATCAAGCTGTGATTGCTGAGGCTGGACGGGGCTCTTGTTTGGGGATGTGGCTGATGGASCAGGATCCAAAGATCCCACGTGTTTTGTGGTTTTTTAATGTGGCTGTTGGGCTTGAGCTTCCTTCTTCTGAAGTGTTTGAAAATGGGATCCGTGCTTAGGTCAGGCAGGTTTGGATAAAGAATGAATCAGCCCAGACGTATGAATTGGCCTTAAACTGAATTTCTTGAGACATCTGAATTGAAAAAAAACAACAAACAACACTGGCTTTTCTTGAAGTTGTTTMCATTTTCATGACCATGTGGAATTGCTGATGTCAAGCTCCTGACAGACACTGTCCTTTGGGAGCTCCAGTCTGGCTCAAAGTAGGAGCTAAATCACAAGGAATTTATGCACGAGATTTATGGCCAGTGSTAGGGGTGCCAAGGATTTCACTACAGGAGTATCTGACACTTCTGTGCCTTGCTTTTTGAGTAATTAATTCACCCACAGAAGTTAATTAGGGACTGCAGAGGTGAGGATGTCTCTGAACTCCTTTCCCTGGACATTTTAATCTGGGTGGGATATTGGGAACTGGAGTTGTAACTTGAGCTCTCCCTGTCCCTCCTGAGGGTTTCTGGAGGAAACCCAAAAGGAACAGAGCTGCAGTTCCTTCAGAGCACTCTGGACCAGGGTGTCCTAAAAGTGGCATGGCAAACTCCATGAGAACCAGCTCTCKTGTGGTATCCCAATGTTTGGGGTTATCATCCCATGTAAATATAAATAAGCCCTTCCAGAAATCTTGATTGGTGTTCAGCTCCAAAAGAGGCTCCAGGCCAACGTTCCTTTGGGACAAATCCCAAACCCTCCCAGCTTTGGTACTCACCAGAGCATCAGTCCTGGACTCTGCAGGTGATGGGTTTGGCAGGGGGGACTCTCTCACCCCAGCAGGGAGTTCCAAAGGGAGGATCTTGTTTTCATCTGCCTTTCCCACAGAACCTGGGGCTCTCCCCCTGTTCCATGTGGGAAATTTCTGTGCCCTCCCTGCCTCCATCTTCCATGGGCAGCTCGGATGTACTCACACACTGCTTCTATCATGCCTCATCAGCCTCCTTTAATTAGGTGCTAAGATCATCAGGGGAAGAACATTTAGCACATAAGGCAGCTCCAGTACATTTAATGAATAATAACAAATGCGCTTTCTCAATTATTTTTTTTTCATTCTCTTACAAAATAACGTGTTGGTGGCTTAATCAGCAACCTGCCTGCTGCTCTGCCCCAGGGATGGGGGTCCTGAAGGGGCTCAGAGCCTGCAGTTTGTGTGGCAGGCCTGGGACRGGCTCTCTGGCAGGATGGGGATGCTCCTGTGGGGTAACACCACTTCTCTGTGGGCAGGAAGAGACTCAGAATGGGATGGGTTGGAAGGAACCTTTTAAAAAAAATCTCATTCCAACTCATTGTGGCCAGGGACACTTTCCACTAGACCAGGTTCTGTTCAGCCTGGCCTTGGACACTTCCAGGGATGGGAACAACTTTGGGCATCCTGTGCCAGGACCTCACCTCCCTCACAGTAAGGAATTTCTTCCCAATATCCAATTTCTTCCCAATAACCTGCTCTCAGTCAGTGTGAACCCATTCCCCCTTGTCCTGTCACTCCAGGCTCTGAAAAAAGTCTCTTTCTGTCTTTGTAGGTTCCCTTCAATTCCTATCCTTGGAAATCACAGTTAGGTCCCCCCTAAGCTTCTCTTCCCCAGGCATGACAAATTCTTTTAGCTTTTCCTCACAGAAGAAGTGTTCCCTCCCTGTGATCATCTTGGTGGAATCCAACAGCTCCMTGTCCCTCCTGTGCTGGGGAAAAGGGGATTTCTTCTCTTGATGTGACACTCCCAAGTCCAGGCTGGGATATCCCAGCTGGGTTTCTCGTGTCTCCTGGCGTGGGGTTGTTCATTTGGCTTGGGCTGTCCCGTTTCCTCTCGTCATCATCCAGAATAAAAAAGGAGCTCAGGAGTGCTCAGCTCCTCCTGCAGAACTCTGAGATSCACGGCAGAAAGCTGTCACATCTTAGGAAGCAGTCACATTAAAGTGGTAATTCTTGGTGTTCAAACAGGATCTGATGACAGATGGCATTAAATGCAAAGCAGCTCGTTATGAGGTTTTAATAACTGTGACAGACCTGGGGAGAGTGGTGTGGGGGGTGTGGGTGAGCCAGAGAAGGCAGAAGGAAGCACATGATGCAGGCTGACAGCTGATGCCATTGCCCAGGAGGGAGGAAGGATTATGCTGCAAGAAATCTGTGTGAGTGTTTCGGGGAGAAGGGAAGAGGAAGGGGAGAAAAAAAAATAACCCAAACAGAGGAGAACTGCACTGTTGTGCCAGGTAACAGAGCTGCTGGTGACAGCACAGCACTGAGTGCCCACCAAACAGAGGGGCACAATGTGTCAGTGGCACTGCCAGGCTGGGAATGAAGGGAAAAACAGGCTCTGCTTCCTGTCAGAGCTGGGCACTGCAGAATGTGCAGGTTGTAAAGCGAAGAGGACGTTCTGTCCTTCCCTGGTGCCCACTCTGTCTGCAGTGTCCCCTGGGGGTGAGCACAGGATGTCCCTGGGGGCTGGGAGCCCTGGCTCTGGGCTCTGTGGGCAGCAGGGAGGGATGTGAGGATGCACCTGCCTGGTTCTGCTGGGGAGGAGTCCCCTGGGGTGGAGGTGTTGCTTTGCTGGCTTGGAGGGATCCCCACCCTGAGCTCTGTGGTGTCTGATCAGAGAGAGAGAGAAATCCTTCATGGAATCCCAGAATCATTTAGGTTGGAAAAGCTCTCCCAGCCCATCCAGACCCTGACCCCAGCCCAGAGCGCTGAGTGCCACCTCCAGCCCTTCCTGGGACACTCCAGGGATGGGGATCCAAACCTCCCTGGGCACTTCCAATCCCTGAGCTCCCTTTCCATGGGGAAATTCCTGCTGCTGTCCAAGCTGAGCCTGCCCTGGCCCAGCCTGAGGTAATTTCCTCTTTTCCTGTCAAGCTCAATCTCGTGGTGAGGAACTCAGTGTCATCAGCAGCCCTTGTTTGGACCCAGTGCCATTAATAACCATGGAAAAACTCAATGTAGTTTTCCACTGGGTTTGTGCATATCCCAATTCTGTCTCAAATCCCAACAGTTTGTGCTTCAAGGAGCTGGGACTTGCCCCAGCATTGAAAATGAGTCTGTGACTTGGGTGTGTTTTGATCTATTCATTTTTTTTGGCCTTTTGCAGCTGCCTCAAGGAGCAGCCTGGTGCTTGTGCCACCCCAGTCTGATCCAGGGACACCCCAAACCCMCCTGAGGCACTTTGCAGGGGCTCACAGGCTCCTCCTGTGATGCAGAGCAGAAAACAGCTGCCTCTGCTTTTAATTCAGAGTTTCACCCAAGCCACAGCTCCCATTTTGCAGCCTGCATCCTTTCTTTGTGAGAACATCCAAAACGGGCCCCGTGGCTCCCAGGAGCTGCTCCCCTGTGCCAAGAGAGGAGGCAGCTCCTCAGCTGGGCCCCACTTGCATTCTGCTGCTCCAGGAAAAGGGGATTGAGTGAAAATGGGGATCTGGAGCTGCCCAATTTTAGCAGTTCTGGAGTCCTGAGAGCTGGGGAGCTTCAATGAGTGAGCAGAGCAGGAAGTGAGCTGGCTGCAAGCCTTACAGGCTGTGGGGATCTGTCCTTACCTCCAGGCTCCCTGGCTGGAAATATCTCTGGGTGTATCTATATTTTATATGCATCCATCCTTAGAGCTCTTTTTAGGTCATTTGAGATACTTCCTAGTCTATGGCAATCCCTAAAAAGAAGTTTTTCAGCCCTCAGCCTGCTGTTCAGGAGCAGATGATGTTCTGGTGATCATTCCCTTTCCCAGCCAGCTTCCTTTCATCTCCTGGATTTCTTTCATGGGGAATTTTCCCCCCTCTCATGCTGGATTCTGCTGAAGGCAGCTACGTGGAGCTGGAGGCTCAGTTGATCTTTTTGCTCGTTCCCACCCACAGAAGTCTGTCTTTTTTAACATCCTAAATACCTTGGTAACAGGATCATGGGTCTTGATTTGGAATCAGTCTTTGAAAGATCTTTTTTATTCCCCCCCCCTTTCCTTTCCCAGATCTGAACACCATCACAGGGGTAAAGACATGCACCTTGCCAAAAAGGACACCACTGAGAGGGTTTCAGGATCCTGGTTTCCTTTGGTCCCTTTCTTAACAGGGAATTTAATCAAGGTTTCTTCTTCCCCTGAGGAAAAAACTCTGGTAATTCAAAGCATTGGAGTGGAGGAGAAGCTTTGGCTTTTGCTGTCACTCAAAGCACAGGGACACCAGTGGAAAGCCTGGCAGTGCCTCCTTGGGGGTGTTGAAATCACAGAATCRYGGACTGGTTTGGGTTSGGAGGGACCTTAAAGATCASCCAGCCCCAASCCCTGCCCCARGGGGATCACAGAGCCRTGGCTGGGCAGCTTTTATCCCACTCTGGGCTCTGCTTCACACCTGAGAGCACCTGGTGTGTCCCCAAATCCACCTGTCAGCCCAAACCCTTCCCCAGAGGCWGAGCTTGAGTGGGGCCAGCACATCCTCWGTGCTYTGTGCACTCTGGAGCTGCTGCCCAYCCTSCAGTCTCCACAGCAACACTTCCTGCAGCCCTGGCAGGGGATTGGGGATGGATGTGTGTAGAAAAGGGTGTTCTTTTGATGGATGAAGGTCTCTCTTGTTAGAGAGCAAGTGAAAATAACAGAGGGAATGGTCTGCAAAGCTGCTCTCTGGATGAAGGTCTGGATTTTTGGACTCTCTCAGCAGAGGGTCTAAAGCTGTGTCAGCTTTACATGGCTGGGGTGGGAAATGAGCTTTGAGATCCCTTCCAGACTATTCTGTGGCTCTATGAATGCACAGGTGTTTGTAGGGCTGGAGCCTGAACACCAGTGCCCAGGTCCCTGAGGGATGGKGACATTGCCAGGTGGCTGATGGAACTGCAGAGCTTCCAGCCAATCCTTCTGAGTGCTCTGTGCAGGTCTGTGACCTGGAGCAGGAAATCTTGGGAATAATCCCTGCCATTCAAGTGCCACTGGAGCTGGGAGGTGGGTGCTGGTGCCACTCCAGCATCCTGTGCAGGGGGTGGCTCAGGGAAATCAGCCACGTCACACAGGGATTTGTTTTACTGAAGGCATTGGGGATGGCCTGGGGTCACCCAGCACAGCTCTCAGTGCCTTGKAAAACCCTCTGCTTCACCAGCACAGGCAGAAGTGACTCAGGCCCCGAGGTGATCCCTATCTCTGCCTGCTGTCCCCCAGGTCACCCCGAGCTTTTGGGAATTGTCAGCAAATTCTGACTTTAATGAGCACAAAGTCCTTCTGCACGAGGGTGTGGGGGGAGCATTTCTGGCTTTTCCAGATTCTTCCTTCCCTCTCCCAGCAGCTGGGAGCTCTCTTTGCCTCAGTGTTTAATCACTGTGCTATCAGAGCAGGGGAGGCTCTGCTGTGGCCAGGGCAGCTCCCAGAGATCCCAATGGGAAGTTGGATTTTGTAAATCAGACTTTCCCTTGCAGCCTCGCCCTGCAGCCTGCATTTGGGATTGACACGGTGTTCCTGAACACCACATGCACGGATTAACCTCTCACAGCAGCCAGGCAAAGAGTGGAAATTCACTGACTTTGCTCCTGCTTTGCATTTTTCATTCTGTTACCAGAACAACAAAGGTGATCCCAAGGAGCAGAGCAGCCCCTGGGGTTAATCCTGGGGGAGAGGGAGCAGGGTGTGGGCTCCAGCTGCTTTCAGGCTCTGTCCTCAGGAGCTGTGAGGCTTTGGCAGTGGAAACTTTGGCYTTTCCATCTTTGCTCAGTTGGCATCCTCATCCCCCAGAGACCTTTTGTGACAGGGAGATTTTGAACATCTTCAGCACTCGTGGCCAGGAGGCAAATGAACTCTGGAGGAGGGGAAAAGGCCATAGAGGTGGATGGTTATTTTCAATGTTCCTTGGAATATTTGCCAGGCCTTTTGTCCATCCCTATTTGCAGCCAGCAGACCTTGGAGCCAGAGGCACAGCCTGGGCAGGGACCTGGGATTAAGGGGACAATTAATTTTGCTGAATGTGAAGCTGATTTCTCTTTTGGAAGAATATTTCCACAGGATAGCTGATGTTGGAACAAACCCCTCACAGTTCAGGGCTCTTCTCTGTTTTGCCCAGGAAAGCTGAGGGTAAATAAATGCATTTTCAGACAAGGAAACAGAATGGAGAGTTCTCCTGAGAGATCTAAGAGCAATAAAATCAGGGGCACCCAAGAAMAGAATGAGTGACCTCAGCTGGAGGAGGTGGAGCCCCAGGGACAGGAGAGAACAGGGATTCACCTGAGGGAGCTGAGGTGAAAATTAGAAAGGGAAAAGGAAAGTGAAGCTCTCTTTTGGGATATATTCCACAAATGAGGATTTTCTGGTCTGTACATCGGGGGGCTCCACACTGGACAGGGGGTGACACCCCCCAAACCAGAGTGCAGAACCCACCAGGGGACCCAGGAATGGCCATGGAAGTACAGGAGTAACAAACCAAATGTGCACATAAATGTAAAAAGAGGAAGAAATTTGTTTTCTGAAGGCATTTAGGAAGGAGAGGAAAGAGGCAGGGAAGTGTCCCCATGTGGGTGTTTGTGTGAGAGGCACAGCAACCAGGGAGCAACAATCACCTGGAGCTGCAGGAAACTGCACCTGGGAGATGTGGCTGCTGCTCAAATGATGCTAAAAGTGATTTCTSTGTTACCCCAAAGGAGTTCTTTGTGCTTTGGTTTGGGTTTGGGTTGGCACATTGCACGTGTTTCCCAGACTATCAGAAATTGTCAGTGGGATTTCAGCTGTGCCTCCAGAGCAACTGCATCCCAATCCCTGACTCCTGTTCCAGGGGAAGGTCCAAGATCCAGGAAAACAATCTGGCTGGGAGATTCCAGCAGTTTGTAGGATGTGTAGAASAGGCAAGGAGAGCATCCTGAGCTGSTGAGCTCCCTCCTGACCATCCCAGAGTGCAAAAGGGAGCCCGTTTTTGGGATGGGACTGTGCTCTGCCCCCTGAGCAGAGCAGGGAGTGCCTTGCTGGTTTAGAGGCTGTGTCTCCAGGGTGTCCTCAGCGTGGATGGGAAGTGATGCTGAACTTGGAGAAGGGGATGAACAAGGCAGAGCTGCTCTGGCCCCTGGCAAGGAGAGGAAGTCACTCAGGCTGATATTTTTCAAGTGGCAAGGGATGAAATCAGTGGGGAGGAGAGTAATTGTTCCTGGTTCAGGAGTGCACGCTGCAGATGCTGGGGAGGAAAGCCCATTTCCCTCAGAGCAGTGTGGCTGGGCATTTTACAGCTGAAGGATCCTGAGAGAAGAAAGAATTGATTATGTCCACTTGGAGGGGAAACCTAAGATTACCACACTAAAAAAATGATGGTGATGTAAAGGCTTTTTCTACTCCCAATTTTTTTTTTTTCCTGCCTTATCTGATCTCCACCTGCAGCTGGGAGTTGGCTTGTTTTTAATTGTGTTGAAAGATCTGGCTTGCTTGTGATCCTCCCAAGTAACATTTGCAGCAGGGTTTTCCTTCCAGATTGTTGTCATCAGTTCTCAGCTGCAGCTGGAGCTGGGTGGAAATYCAGCTTTCTACCACAGACATCCTGAGTGGCCAGAATGCAGCAGTGCTGGAAATTTCTAGGGGCAAGACAAAGTAAAGCAGATTTTTCSCAGTCAGGGGGGTGGATATGCCCTAGTGCAGGCTTTGSAGAGGACATCAAAGATCATTTACAGCCCCCAGCCAGGCCAGAAGCTCCCAAATCCTTGGACATTATTGAAGAGGCAGAGGATGTTGTTCAGATTTAATTTGGGGCCAGCCCAAAGGGATACCCAGGAGAGTGGCAGGGAGCAGGAAATGTCAAAGCAGAGCTTCCCAGCATCACTGATTCCTTTGCATTTCGTGGATAATGGTTAAAAAAAAATTTTTATTTTCATGCTACATCAGCCATTTCAGACAAAACTGAAAATGCCACGTCCTTGCCCAAAGGAGCCTTGCACTGAACTGAGCCCTTTGATTTTGCAGAGACACATGTCTGGAGAGAAACTAACTGCACTTGGGTTTTTCTTCCCCCTCACACCAGCAGGCTGTGGATGGGATGAAGTTGGGCCAGTTGCTCTCAGTGCCAGGCCCCTGCAGTGTCTGTGGGGAGCAGGACCCCAAGCTCTGAGCTCCTCCTGGAGGTTTGGGCCACGGGAGGTTTTTGGGCAGCTGCACGTGGATGTTTGCACAAGGAGAGCA
>CADDXX010000896.1:21933-46654 GCA_902810485.1 Alauda arvensis | reverse complement strand
ATTTTTATTTTCATGCTACATCAGCCATTTCAGACAAAACTGAAAATGCCACGTCCTTGCCCAGAGGAGCCTTGCATTGAACTGAGCCCTTTGATTTTGTAGAGACACATGTCTGGAGAGAAACTAATTGCACTTGGGTTTTTCTTCCCCCTCACTCCAGCAGGCTGTGATGGGATGAAGTTGGGCCAGTTGCTGTCACTGTCAGGCTCTCAGCTCCTTCCACCTCTGCAGGTTCTGCCCACAGGGGATGTTCCACAGCTTCCCTGGAAAAGTGAGCAGCATTCAGGAGGGGAGCAGCTGTTCCCCCTTCCTCTGCCCTGGGTGGGTTTGGAGCTCACAACACCAGGTGGGCTCTGCCTGTTGGTGATGGGATTTTAATTGAACATTCAGGTGGTGGCCACGGGCAGAACTGAGCCAAATCTGTGCACCCAGGAGTGGCTCTTTATCCCAAAGGCTCCAAGATCCTGATGTGAGGGAGGGCTGGAGGATATGAAAAGGAATGAGACACCAGGTTCAAAAGCACCTTGCAGGGATGCAAACTCACATGGTTGCTTTTAGTGTAAGAATGTATTTGATCCAAAATTCCTGATAGCTTCAACATCTGCTTCAGGCAGCCCTTTTTTCCCCCAGCCTCTGAAGCAAAGGAGAATGGAAATGGAAAATTTGCTGCTTTGATGTGAGGGCTGTGCTGTGGGAAGGTGGCTGCACACCTGGTGTGGGACACTCACTGCTCTCCACTGCCATTTGTTTGGGTTTTTTTTCCTCCCCAAGCACAAGATTTTGTGACCATTTAAGGCTGAGGGATTTTGGTTTCCTGGTCATTATTTCTCCCAGCACTTGTTCTACCATGCCTGGAATTCCTGTTGGCTTCCTGCTAGTTAAGTTGTGTATTTTCTATATCCAAACAGATATGAAGATAGGTTCAGATTAGGGATTAGGGATTAGGGAGAAATTGTTCCCTGTGAGGGTGGGGAGGCCCTGGCACAGAGAAGTTGTGACTCCCCCATCCCTGGCAGTGCCCAAGGCCAGGTTGGACGGGGCTGGGAGCACCCTGGGACAGTAGAAAGTGTCCCTGCCCATAGCAGGGGGTGGCACTGAATGATATTTAAGGTCCCTCCACCCCAAACTCCAATTCCATTATTGATCTTTCCCAATCAAACCCATTTTCCAACACCGGGTGTTTGGGAACATCCTCCCTGTGTGTTAATCTGTTTATTCCTGTGTCCCCTCTGTGAGTTGGGGACAGCCCCTGCAGGGTCTGTGGGGAGCAGGACCCCAAGCTCTGAGCTCCTCCTGGAGCTTTGGGCCACAGGAGGTTTTTGGGCAGCTGCACGTGGATGTTTGCACAAGGAGAGCAATAAATTCCAGGCTCTCGTGTCAGTTAATTGTGCAGTCTGGCCTGGGATTATGTCCCAGCCTCAACAACTGTTTGTTAATAGTTGAGGAGGGCTTGACAGATTCTTAACTGGCTAATGAATAACTCAGGGAAGAGAAGGGTTCTTTTCCAAATTACAGGTTRGTACACTTTATTTTTAATGATGTTGGGGTTAGGTCCCCTGCATGTGCCTTGTAAAATGTCTGGAGGGCACAAGTGAGTGACAGGCCAGTGGCACTGAAATCTCCTCTGCTCTTTTTCTCTGTGTTCAGCCAAGGCAACTTCATTTCAGTCTCTCCCACCCTGTGAAATATGGCACAGGGTTGAATATGCTGCCATAAATAAAGGCCTGTGCAGCCTGGCCCCAGAGCCAGTTAAGAATCCTCTTGCAAAACCCAGGATTATGAATTCCAGGTGATGTCATGCCAGGTATGAAATCCTTCCAGCCAGCAGAGATCAGGTTCTTTTCCCCACAGCATTCCTGAGAGCTGCTGCCTGTGAATGTGGGATCCTGCAATTGATTTTTGCTCCTCCATCTGTTGGAACAGCCCTGCCAGGGAGTGCTCAGCCTCCCATCCCCCTGGATTATTTGGTGAATGTTTCTTTCATCTCAGATCACAGACAGACAAGCATCAGCTCACGAGGTGTCATGTACCAGCTACTGAATTTAGAGCTGCAAGAAGCACAAAACACAGGCTCTGCTTCTTTAATTAGTGCCTGCATCTGCTTTGGGAGCTGCTCAGGAGTGCAGGAGCAGGAGGAGTGCTTGGCCCAGGACACTGATAGCCGTGCAGTGAGATCAGCAGCAGCTCTTTCCAAAAGGGAAGGTTAAGGAGTCCTCCTTCGAGCTCCCAGAATAGATTTCCTGTTGAAAAGCCAGATAGTTTCACTATTTCAGTATCACACGACCACTTCTGGCCATCGTGGGGAGGGCTCTGAMCCTCCTTGGAGTTCCTACCCCCAAGCACATGGGGTTTCCAGTAAAACCCTGGAGGGATCTCCTGCTGTCCCCCAGCTGTGTCCCTCCTGAGCTGCTGCTCCCTGTCAGATCTCCCCAAGGACAAACATGACCCAGGCACCCAGAGGTTTTGTTTGTTGGTGGATGCAAAGGCTTCAATAACACAGGGACAGGGTGAGATCAAAGCTTCTTGGTTTAGGTTTTAGTTTGGGGAAGGCACTTTGGGGTTTGTCAGCAGTGACACACAGAAAATTCTCCTTCTGTGAGCAGGAAAAGCAACAAGAAGCAAAGATGGGGTGGTGTGGGATTTTTTGGTAGAGAGTTGGTGGCTCAGCAGGCAGCATGGGTGTTTCTGTAAGGAGCCACAGGGAAAACAGATCTGCCTCACACTGTTTTTGGGAAATACCTGCTTCTTTAGAAGCTAGATTCTGCAGCATTCCAGAACCTGCATTCTCCAGAACCACCAGCTCCTGCTGCCCGTGTTGATCTGTTTGTAGGACAGGGTTACATCCACATTTACTGCCCAGAATCAGAGCAGCCAGCCTGCTCAGCTTGCTGTTGAGTTAGGAACAGAATAATTACATGTGTTCAGTTCTCAGTGTGGTAAAATCAAGATCTGGCATGGCTGCTGGCCTTGTTTTAACCCTGACATCAATGCACAGACTCCAGTTTAGTCCCAAAGACCAAACCCAAGCTGCACGAATGCCTCAGGTTGAGAGCAGGGCTGATGATTGTGGGTTGTGTCCACACCCTGCCCACCCCAGGATGTGTGCAGGGCTCCCTTTTCCAAGCACATCTTTTATTTAGGCTTTGGAATGTCTCTGTGCTGAGCTGCCCAGTGCAGGTGCTSTGCTCAGGGTTTAGGGTTTGTTTCAGGGGCTGATGATGATTTCTGCCCACAGGGTCTCACTGGGAGCACCCCATTGAGTCCCCAGTCCAGGCTCAGCCACCACGAGCTGGCCTGCAGATGGAYTTAAAGCATAAATCTGCATCATAAACCCATTGCTGGGAGCCCCACACTATTCCTGTGCCACTGCTTGGCTGYGAGCTGGAGCAGAGGCTTCTCTCTGCAGCTGGAGCCCTTTGTTTCTCAGCTTCACAGGACTCCCAGGGTAATTTTATTGATTCAGAGAAGAGGAGGAGGGATCTGAGCACCTTTTGGCAGGGCACAGGGGTGAGGAGGAGCAGCAGGGGCACAGGGGTGAGGGCAGAGGGCTGGCAGGGGACAGGGGCTGGGTGAGGCCACCCACCAGCACTGCCCTGCCCTGGCATCCTTATCCCAAAAGGGACAAAGTGGAGCAAAGTTAAGGCAGGCCTGGAATGCAGGGGTGCAGGCACCCGAGCAGCACAGAGATGTGCAGATATCCTTGGCACCTGCAGAGCTCAGGGAGGGAGAACCAGCCCAGGTGAGCTCTTTTAACTCTCTCCAGCTTTCCCTGATGCTGGGAGGAGGCAATTGGAGCTGAGGGCCCCACCTTGTAATTAAAGGCATTAGATATGAGGAGTAGAGAAGACAATTGTCTTAATTAGCAGCTGCCTGGGTTCAATGCCAGTGATGGTGACAGGGTGAGGGGAAGGGAGAGAGGGGACAGATCTGCAGCTCTGTCCCCAGCAGGAGGGACAGCAGCCACTCTCAGCCCCTTCATCCCAGGGGTTTCCATCTGAAGGGCACAAATACCCAGATTTTATCCAGAAATCCCAACTGTGTGCCCTTTCCTGGAGCTGGGGGCAGAGGCTGTGGCACATCTCGGTGCTTTCTGGTGACACACAGCTACCCTGGCTGCTGAGCTGCTTCTCCCCTCGCCCCTCCCCTGCTGTGACTTCATTTTGGGAGAACAAGGGGGCTATTCTTGGAGACCATCCTCATCCTAGAAATCATAAACCTGGCAGCTGGCCTGGCCCTTTTCCCTTGGACGTGGCCCTATCAGCAGTGGCTCATCAAAGGGGCCAGCAGTGCTCCCCGAGGCTCTGCTCTCCACTGGGGACACGAGTGGCCTGTCCTCACTTGTCACTTGTCTGCTCTCTCTGCTTCACTGCAGCCCAAAAGCGTCTGTAAAAGGAAATATTGGAGAAATAACATCAGGCCAGTTTAAATCACACCAGCACGTGGATAACATGGACAGGAGAACTGGGGAATTCTAAGGGTGGGATTGGAAAGGCTCTCACAGCCCAGAGTTGTGTCTGTAGAAAATGACAGCTGTGTGTAGTATTATTATTATTTTTGTTTTGTTTATAATTTTAAGAGTCTTTTTGGTTTGCCCTCCCCTCCCCAATTAGGATTTCCTTAATAGGGATTTTTTTCTCCCCACCAGCCCTTCTAAAGATGAARGATGGGACAGATCCAGGGTGGGCTGGGTGGGCTGCAGGGGCTGTGTCCTGGGGACAGGGAACAGCCAYGGCCTCTCCATCACTGGGAGCAGCTTTTGGCTGTTAAACCGTAATAAACCATAATATTTTCCAATCCAAATCAAAACCCAAAGTCCTGAAAGCATCTCCAGGTCTTGTGGAAGGGCCAGAGCAGGGGGAAGGATTTCTGCTGATTTCTGCTGGGGGTGTTTGATGCACTGAGGTGATAAAGGGCTCTGAGTCACTGCTCAAACACAGAACTGGCCAAACCAGTGCTCAGGGCATCTCAATGACCGGCTCACTGAAGGAGGGAGAGTGAATGGTTTGTGACAAGGAGTCACCAGTGCAGTCCCATCCTCCCAGGGACACTCCTGGCTGCTGTGGGACACGGCCTCTCTGGGGGAGCACAGAGGAGTTTTCATGTGCTGGCAGCAGCATTTGTGGCTGAGCTGTCCTGCTGATGGCTCCCTGTAGCTTTTATTGCCCCTTTCCACCTCAGCAAACCTCTGCTGAATGAAGGTGTGAGCGAGGATCTGTGGGAATGGGGAAATCCCGGGAGATCCCCTTGGCTGGAATCACAGAGTGGGCTTGGAAGGGAGCTGGGGAGGAGATCCAGCCCCATSCCCTGCTCAGGGGGGTTCCCCCAGAGCAGCTGAGCCCTGTCTGAGCTCAGGGAGTCCTGCACTGATGCAGAACAGCCCCAAGAGTCTGTGTGCTGTCCCTGTGGCTCCAGCAGAGGTGAGAGGAGTCCCCTGCACAGCCCTGGTTGTTCAGGTCGGGGCACATTCCTGCCCTGTCACAGCTCTGCTTGGCTGAGCTTCTGGCTTGGCTTTCCCCAGTGGCTCCCCAGAACAAACCTGTGCTGTGCTCAGCTGCCCAGCTGGGTTTAAAAGTGATTAAAACAACGGGGTTTGAGTTGGGACAAGAGGAAAGCACAGACACACGCATGGCAGGAGCCACAGGTGTGGCACTCGGTGCTCTGGGCTGGGGACAAGGTGGGGAGCAGGTACAGCTTGGTCCTGGAGGGCTTCTCCAGGTGATTCCGTGGCTCTCTGGTGCCCACCAAGAAGGTTTGGGACTCCTCTGTTCCTCCTCGGGGAGGGGAAAAYGTGTGGCTGAGACAGGAAGGATTTCATTGGTCTTTGTGGGGCTTTAAAAAGCTTCCTCCCTGAAAAGAGAGCCCCTTGAGTTTGGGTTTGCAGCGAGCTGAGCAGACACCCAGCTGTGTTTAACATCTGCAGCTCCCAGGGAATCTCTGGGTTCCTTACTGTTGTCTTTTCCAACAGTCCCAGGTGTGTGTGGGTGATTTATCTSCTCCTTTTGATTCAGGTGGCAGTGGTTTTCAAACCAGCACATCCCAGCTGGGACACAACTCCCACAGCCTGTGCTGCTGTGTGCTCTGAAAGGAGAGCAGGGTCAGGGGGTCTGGGCAGTCCCTGATTCCCACAACACCCACATTTGGCTGGTTTTGCCCCTGGAGACCTGGCAAGGTGTTTCACACCTGAGGATGCTGCTGCAGCTGAGGCAAGAAGGGAGGGAGGGGAGGCAGAGGGAATTGGTGCAGGAGAGGAGCAGGGTGAGGCTGTTCCAGCTCCCAGGGACGATCCCATCCCCTCAGGCTGTGTCTGAGGAAGGCTGAGCTCTGCTTTGAGCCCCTGCAAGGCGCTGCCTGGGCTCTGTTTTCCCTCCCAGACCCTCCTGGTGGGTTTTGTGCTGTGCTGTCGTTCCCTGCAGCAGCTCTGTGAGCTCTGAGCGCCTCATGCTCCTGCTCTGGGGGTGTGAGCAGCCATCCCCAGCCCCTAAAAACTCTGCTGCTCATGGAAAGGGAGGGAGATGGAGCCAGGAGCATCCTCCTGCCCTGTGACACCACAGCAGGGCTTGACCTGAGTCCCCAGCACTGCCAGGAGGCACCAGTTCCTCCCAGGGGRTGAGTCCTGTGCTTCCATTTTAAGCCCATTTGTGAAAGGAGGGCTCTTTTCAACCCCCTCCCTTTAATCTTTTAATGCCAGTCTCTATTGTTTGAGGAACCTCGTGCTAGGAAACTGGGGCTGGGGAAAAGGAAGCTCAGAGAGACAGCAGCCAAACCCTTTGCAGGAATCTGCTCTCTGCTGAAGGTTAAAGCTTGTCATTTTTGTGATTTACTGGAAATGATTGGTGTTTCCTTTGTTCTCCTTTGTGGTGGCTGCTCTGATAGGCCCTGAGGGATGCTTTCCTTGGGCAGATCTGGAACCTTTACAGAAAAGGAAAAAAAAAAAAAAAAGGGAAAGTAAACCCATGTCCTGTTTTCCCCTATTCCAGTTCTTGTAGATCAGGGATTTTGCTTGTTTTCCTTGTTTTTAGGGAGGGACTCAGGACTCTGTATCTGTAATTTTTGGAGGCTTTAAAGGCTGCAGACCTGAAGCACCATCCAGGCCAGCCTGCTGTGATGGGAGGGCTCTGTATGCACTGTGTGGTCTGACCTCTGCTCCTYGGAGAGCAGCTCCTGGGGCTGACACAGCTCAGACATGGAGAGGTTTTGGAGCCTGATGTGAAGTTTGCTGGGAGCCCAGAGCCCTTTGCAGACAGAGTTCAACCCTGAGGCCTTTGCAGGAGCAGGGCAGGAGAGAGCTGCAGCTCCAGGCTGAGCAGGACTGTGTGTGGCCCAGAAATGCAGAGATGCTGCAGGCCAAACCCCACTGCTGAAGGAATAAATCCCACTGATTTTAGGAATAAACACCTTCCCCCAGGCTGAGGATGGTGAGTGGAGAGGGGACTTGGCCAGCCATAATGCAGAACTTGTGAAGGGCTGCTGCTGTCACTGTTCTTTCCTCAGGTGGGGTCCTCTCACACCCTGGGAGCTGCTCAAGGGCTGCCATCCCCTGGTTGTGCAACAGCAAACTTTGATTTTCTGTGCCAGGGTCTCACCTGTGCCAGGGGCTTCCTTATGCCAGGGAATGTACTTGAGGTGTTTCCTCCTTTTTACTGCACACAGATCTAGAAAAGATGCTGCTTCCTCTTTTCTTTAAATAAAAAGGGATCTTAAATCTCTGTAACCAGGGATCCCAAACCACTGTAACCAGGGATCCTAAATCATTATAACCAGGGATCCCAAACCTCTGTAACCAGGGATCCCAAGCCCCTGTCCACGTCCCTGCCTTGCCAGGCAGTGGAGGTGATGTCTTGCCAAGTGTCCTCAGTACCCAGAGGTATCACAAACATGGTGAGACATCTCCTCCTTTTTACTGCACACAGATCTAGAAAAGATGCTGCTTCCTCTTTTCTTTGAACAAAACCCTTCCCTGACAACGTGCACTGCAGCAATGGGGCCTTTCCTTCAGGATGGAAGGGGGTGGGATGGGGTTTTTCAAAGGGGAAGGTTGAATGTCGTCCCAAAATTTCAGTTTTTCTGGCACCACAGAAGAAAGGCTTTAAAGTCCTCCTAAGTTTTGTAACATCCTCATCATCTGAGGGGTCTTTGAGCCCAAACCCAGCCTGGGGGTGTGATGAATTCAGAGTGCTCTGTGCTCTGTGAACATCCCCAAACCCACGTGGGGCTGGCTTTCAGCTGCCTCTCTCCAAGAGCCTCCCAAAGGAGGAGACAACTCCTGTCCCCCCCTCCAATTCACAGAGGAAAAAACATTGAGATCCAGACCTCAGCCTTGTATTTGGAAATWAAAAAATGGCCAATGCAGGTGTAGGGAGATTTTGTAACTGCAGAGGTTTCCCTGCCCATGACAGTGGAGTTGGAACAAAATGATCTTTAAGGTTCCCTCCAACCCAAGGCATTCCATGATTTATTGGAGTCTCTTTAAAGAGTTGCGTGACTCAAGGGTTGTTATCTCCAGCCTGAACTGCTGAGTCTCAAGGGGGTGCTTGGGGTTTTTTTAAATAAAAATATCCTGTCTTTATTTAATAGCTGAGATAGAAGGTTCAAGCCAGCATCTCTTGGGAAGACTCTAAAATTGGCAGCTAAAARAGAAATCCCTGTAGATTTGAAGAATTCCTGATGCTTTATAGSAGAATGACTGATATTTATAGAACGTGGATGTACATTTAATTTGGAGACAACTGTGCAGATGCAGCACATTGTCTCCACAGCCAATTGTTTTATCCTGCTAATAAGGGTGCTCAGGGACAGCAGTGCCATCCATCAGGGCTTCCTGCTTTGTTCCCTCTGCCTCTGCCCTGTGTGGTGTCCTCGCTCACATCTGCACCTGCAACGCCCCTGTGGCCACTCAGGGCTCCACACCAGTCCTCCTGCAGTTTGGGGTCACTGGTTAGACTGGTTTGAGGTCACTGGTACAGTGGTTTGGGATCCCTGGTTACAGAGGTTTAAGGCCCCTGGTTACAGTGGTTTAGGATTTATGGTTACGGAGGTTTAGGATCCCTGGTTATAATGACTTAAGATCCCTGGTTACAGTGGTTTAGGATCTATGGTCACAGAGGTTTAGGATCCCTGGTTACAGTGGTTTAGGATCTATGGTCACAGAGGTTTAGGGTCCCTGGTTACAGAGGTTTGGGATCCCTGGTTACAGTGGTTTTGCATTACTAGTACAGTGGTTTAAGATCCGTGATTACAGTTGTTGAAGGTCCCTGATAACAGTGGTTTGGGATCCCTGGTTACAGAGGTTTAGGATCCCTGGTTACAGTGGTTTGGGGTCACTGGTTACACTGGTTTGAGGTCACTGGTACAGTGATTTAGGATCCCTGGTCCCATTCCTGCCCCATTCCTGCTCCATTCCTGCCCCATTCCTCTCCCATTCCTGCCCCATTCCTCTCCCATTCCTGCCCCATTTCTCTCCCATTCCTGCCCCACTCCTGCCCCTCTGCCAGCCCTGCAGGACAATAATGACAGAAGATCCCCTTAGACTCAGCTCTGTGCAGCAACTCTGCTCCTGCTGCCATCCCAGGGAGCTGCATCTGCTTTTACAGCCCCTCTGAGAGCTGAACCCGTGCTTCCTCTGAAGGATTTTTATTTTTTCCCTGGTTCTTGGTGAGCACAGAGCCCTGGAGTGGGAAAATCCCTGCTGAGTTTGGTGCTGGGCTGCAGAGAACCCGACACACCCTGCCCCAGAGAGCTGCCTGCCCTTTAGGTGTCTGTCCAGGGATAATTTGCTTTTCATTGCACACAAGCACCTCCACAAATTCCTGAACTTTTGGTCAAAAGGTCTAACCTGAAGCCTTTTGCAGGATTTTTTTTTTTTAATTAAAGCAGCCACTCTGATTTTTATTTTATTTTTTTTTCATGGCAGAAAAGCCAGCAAATCTCCAGGCTACCTGCTGGAGAAGAAAAAGCAGGCACCATATGCAATGTAGCTCTTGCTCTAGCTCAGAAATGCCGAACTCTGGGAGAGAATTCGTCCCACCAAACGCCCACTAAGCACATTTTTTAAATCTGGTTTCTCAGCCTTTCAGGAAAGGAGAAGCAAAATCTTCTTGCCTGCTGGAACTGGGCCCCGTTTCATGAAATTAAATGGCTGAGGAGGGGAGGGGGGAGAAAAAAAATATATCCAAGGCAAAGATGCTATTCTCAACAAAGGAAACAGTATATGCAACAGCTTCTGCAGCATTCCTGCAACATGATGTCTTTCCCTGCAGAGTCTCAGTCAGGAATTGATTGTCTGAGCAGAGAATTGCTCGATTCAGAAAGGCTTCAGGCACCCTTGATGAACTGTTTGCTGAGAGGGTGACTGGATGGGCATGTGTGTGTATAAATGGGTAAATCCTGTCAGAGGACAGCAGAGGTTGGGCTCTCTGTCCCTCGGTTTCTGGGGATGAAGGCAGCAGKGTCTCACTCACGGGGTCAGGGTTTGGTGCCACAGCTCCTCAAGGACAGGAGGAGGTGGCAGAGATGTGAGAGCTGCAGCTGCCACTGTGGGGACAGCCCTGCTGCTGCTCTGAGGGGCTCTCAGTGAAGGGCAAAGTCTGGTGAGTGCCTCTCCTTTGGGTTCTCTTTTATCCTGATTTTATTTCCCTCCAAGTGATGCGTGGATTGCGGTTTGAACTCCCGGGGTGTTTGGTGGCACCAGTACTGTGATTTGTCACTGCCTACCCCAGCCCTTGCGCTGCCACACCCATTGCTGCCCTTCTGCTCAGGGATGCTCTGCTGATTTGGGCTGATTTGGCTGGAATTTGGGTGAAATTTGGGGGGTCCAGGAGGGGGGCACCACCCTCAGAGCTGAGAGAGGCACTGCAGAAGGGACCTGTGCTGTGACCAGGGGTGCTCTGGGAGCTGCTGAGCAGGGAGGGGAGGGTTCAGGTGACCTGGAGAAGCTGAGCCCCTCAGCCCAAAGCTGTGTTCTGTCAGCTCAGGCTGTGCCAGGAGGGAATCTCCTCTGGGAAAACCCCAGAGAGGAGCTGTGAGACCCCACAGCAATCCCTGCAGTGCCCCTGGCAGCAGATGTGAACCCACAGCCRGGGCTGGGGGGACACCCTGAGCACCTCGTGCTGGTTTGGGTTCTGCCCATCAATCCTGGGGGTGTCCCAGGCCAATTCCACAGTGGATCTGTGTCCCATGTGCGTTTGTGCTCAGAGGTGACACTCTGGGGACAGTCCCTGTGTCCTTGGTGGGCTGTGCTCTGCCCCTGGCCCATGGAAAGCTGTCCCCCAGCCCATCAGGCCATGGCTCTGTGCCTGGGCAGCTGGCACAGGGCATCCCCTGGGCTTCTTGCTTATAAATTAACCACAAGTCACCAAGGGTCAGCTCCTTTGTGCTCTATTATGCATGAAAAGTTCAGGAAGGTCGAGCAAGAAGGGAAAGATGGTTTTTTTCCTTGATGGTTTTCTKCCTGCCCAGGAGCCCTGTGCCCTCTCTTCGTGCTTCATTTCAAGAGAGTAACTCCTAAATAGAGACTTAAGAAGTCTCACCAGTTTTAGGAGATGACAGAGGCAGTAAATGCAAGATTTGGCTTGGTTTGGTTTTCCCACGAGCTCTAAAATGTAAAACATTATCAACTGCTGCATTTAAAGTGGCCTTTCAGTCATTGCCCTGCCTGGGGAAATCAGTAACAGGTGAAAGAGCTGGGAGCAGGGGCAGATGAGCTCCTGTGTTTGTGTTTCTCACTTGTCACCTGCTCCCCAAAGAGCTCCCAGAGGTCAAACAGTCCTGCCTGCCTTTGGCACTCAGAGCTGTCCTGCTTTCCTGGGAAAAGCTGGGCTTTAGGCAGCCCCAGGAAAGGCTGGSTTTTCTCCCCCTGATGCCTCCCAAACCTGACAGATTCGCCTTGGCTGCTTCTCACAGAGCTCAGGAGGAACCCTCCTGCCAACAAATGTGAAGCTTTTTGGGTTTTCTTTTTTMGTTTCTTCCGCAGAATTTTCTTCTTCCTTCTGGGAAGGATTTCTCAGTCTCCCAAAATTCGTCCTGTGGTATTTGTGTCTCATGAAAATGCATCCTCCTGGCTGCTGGGAATGCTGCTCCCTGCTAATCCCAGAGCAGGGGCTGTGGGCATGGTGCAGAGGCAGGTGTCAGGGATTCAGGGATGGATTTGGGAATGGTGCAGAGGCAGGTGTCAGGGATTCAGGGATGGATTTGGGAATGGTGTAGAGGCAGGTGTCAAGGATTCAGGGATGGATTTGGGATGGATTGCAAAGGCAGCTGTCAGGGATTCAGGTCTGGAATGGATTTGGGAACGGGCACCAGCTCCTGCCTGCCCAGAGCCCCTTGGCTAAAGCTGGGTCAGTTTATGTTTCCCAGCAGCACAGGAAGGGAAAGCCTGGGGGGGTCAGGGGTAGCCCTGGCAGATGCTGCACTCTGGGTTTGTTTGTTTGGRTCTCCAGAGCACGCTCTGATCCCARACTTCTCCTCTCTGGATAAACTGATTCTGGAATTTYAGTCCAGCCTGAAGTGGACAAGTGTCCCCAGCTCCTGATTGACTTCCCCTCCCCCTGTGGTGGCTGCTCATCACCCCATGGGCACTGGGAGCCTTCCCAAGGGGAARGGRAARGGRAGAGGAGCTKCCCCAAGGGKTTTATTTATTTATTTTATCAATATTTGTCAGAAACGTTTCTCGTTTTCCAAAGAGCCCCAGTTTGCAAATCTCCAGGTTTCCTGATAGGAATTCCCATTCACCATCTGAAAATCCTTATCCCCAGTTAGCTTGGGATTTATATTCAGCACCCAGAGATTGGATCCAGCCCTTCCCAAAATCAGCCTGTTGCACTGCAAAGTCCTTCTGCTTTCCTTGCCTTACTGAAATCATCATTTGCTTTTACAAAATGTTCTTAAAACCTCCTGGGTGAGCTTCAGCTGACCCTGCTGCAGACACRGGCGTGTTCCTGCTCTGCAGGTGAAGGGAGGAGGGCACCAAATTTGTGAAGGTCACCCAGCAAAGCAGGAGCAGAGCTCGGACTGCAACTCCCTCCTTCTCCTTCCCTCCCGCTCCAGGCACTGGCACACAGCACTCRGAGCCCAAATTAAGAGATTAGAATGCATAATCCACGCTGGTGTGCCAAGAATCCTCCAAATCATATTACACTGCCACATAAAATGATGACTCATTTGGTAACACAGCCCACAGCCAGTTCCTTTATGTTAAAATTACGTGGACAAGACTGGATTTAAAAAAGAGAAAAAAAAAGGAGAGCTTGTTGTGTGTGTAGTGAATGCTGAGTTATAGATGCTGCCATGGATGTTATTTTGGCTGGTGCTGAAGGAGCATTTGTGAGCCTGTTTGTTGACAGTGGTGCTGGGGACCAGMGATGCTGACATCCCACTGACAGCAACAGGAACTGCCTCTGTTTGTTTCTGAACTGGAAATTCTTCCTGCCACAGGCCCGGCCTACCCTCCGCCCCCACAGGAGGAAAGGGCACCGCTCTGGGGCTGCCAAGGGAGCATCTCCCAGCAGGGCTGCAGCTTCTGGCCCAKGCAGGAGCCCCTCTCCTCCCCACACCCGTGGCAAGGTGCAGAGAAAGCTCCTTTGTTTGTCTAARCCAYGAATAACRTGGAATCAGCCCAGTTCCTTTCCCRGGAAAAGAYGCAGWCACCAAATCTCCCTCTGGCTGCCTCTGCTCTCCTTGCTCCTCCCTGCATCATCCTCCTGCCCTYCCTGGCAGCCTCTGCTGCTCTTTGGGGCCTGTCATTATCCCTCCCAAATCCCCTCAGGATGTGGCACTGAGCTGTGCTGTGGTTTCACCATTTCCTTTTCCTCCCTCTGCCTGGGCTCTCCTTCCTGCAGCTGAGGGATCCGTGGCAAAATCCCTTTCCTGCCAGCAATGCCCACATGTTGCTCAGCTCAGAGCTGCTCTGGCATCTCCTCAGGGATGGTTTCTCCATCGTCACAGCCACTCTCTGCTCCCTGAACAGGGAATTTTCTCAGGGCAGGTGCTCGCTGCTCCTTTGGAAGCTTGACCACAAAAGCCATCCATCCCTGCAGCCTTCCCTTCCCTGGGGGGCAGCTCTGGCCCTGCAGCACTCTGCCCTGTATTCCTGAGAGAGGGGTTTAATCTCCCAGTTTGGGGTGAATAAGACAAATCTCCAGCAGGCACTGAGGGCAAGGATCAGGAAACAGCTTCAGCCTCTGCGTGCTCAAGGCCAGTTCAAGGAGCTCTTTGCAAGATTTTCCTACTGTTGTGCTGGAAGCTCCTGCTTCCCTTCAGTTCTTAGAGGGGAAAAAAAAAGTCAGAACTAATTTGTGAGTGTGACCTGTGGAGACCCCGAGCATCCTGTGCTGGTGCTGGGAGCAGGGGAGGGCAGGAATTGCTGTCAGCAGTTGGGAGGCGTGGGTGGCAGCAGGGCTTTGTGTGCTGCTGGAGGATGCTCTGTGCATGCATCCCTCCTAAACAAATACCTCTTTAAATGTGTGTGATGGGAATTCAGGGAACAGCTTTTTTGTTTTTTTCTTTGCTTTTTTTTTGCTTTTTTTTCCACTCATCTCCAAGTAGGAGAGAGGCTTATTAGTACTCTCCTTCCATAGGCAAGATGCGGAGGCTGGGAAGTTGTGAGACGAGTTACATTTGCTGTTATCAGGCAAATGTAGGCTCTCTCCTGGACATGCCTTCAGCCAGAAGGAGGAGGAGAGGAAGCACAAGGTGCTGGCAGGAGCTGTGGAGGGGGAAGCTCACGAAACCACCCAGCACAGCCACGGAAATGAACTCGTGTCGGGAGGAAGGAATTGTTTCCAKGCTGGATAAGCACCTGTTGAAGGAAACGTGTTGAATGTGCATTCAGAGGAGCTGCACTCTCTTAGACACGGTGGTGTTGTGAGCTGGAAGGGCATTTCAGGCTGGGACAGTCCCCTCGTGTCTTTTTTTCCAGAGGATTTTCCATCTGAGAATTCCCAGGGAGCTCCTGCTGAAAGGGAGGTTTCAAGGTGAGGGAAAGCAGCTTGGACAGCCTCAGAGCTCCAGACAGATGGAGCTGGATGAGAAATGGATGCTCTGAGCATCTCCTCAGATTCAGCCCCAGAAAAAGGAACAAGAGCTGAGGGTGCAGGGTGTGAAATGAGMGCTGGCTGAGGAGCAGGGCTGGGCACAGCAATCTGCTCTTGGGGAAAGGCAGATAACTCTGGGAGGTCCCCAGGATTTCAGTGGCGCTGCGAATGAGCCCGAGCTGGCCAAGTGGAGAGGGGAGGAGCAGAACTGGTGTAGGCTGGGAGGGGAAGGTGATCCCACCCTGAGCTGGGATGGGAGGAGATTCCCCGCCAGGGCGGGAGGGTCCCTGCCCCACGGACGGACGGACGGACGGACAGACAGATTTCAGGGTTGGGTCTCTGTTGCTGGAAGAGCCGAGCCTGTCATTCTTTCCTGCCATCTGCCAGAGACTCGAATGGCAGCTGCTCCCAGGGACACTCACAGCTCCCAGCGCCTTCCAGCCCCCAAAACTCGAGCCCCCGGGGGATTCACCAAGACTATGCAACCCCTTTGATGCCGTAAGGAGAGTTACTCGTCGGGCTGGTAACAGTCAGTGGAAATTTAGCTCATTCCTCGTGAGCTGTTTGCATCTCTGGGAATGTTACATTTGTACAAATGTGTTTATGTGCTAATATTTCCCTCTCCTGAGAGACCCGGCCTGCGTSGGTGCTTAGAGGAGGGTTTGTGTCAGATCCCTGTCTGTGACAGGTGGAATTCATCCCATTTTTGATTCAGAGAGAAATTTGTCTCTATTTTTTTTATATTTTTGGTCCCTGTTTGAAAGGCCTGGCTCCACACCCCTGCTCAGTGAGGTTTGAAGTGATTACAGTGAGCTGGGAAGCAGCTGTCTGACATCAGTGGGATACAGAAAGCCTCCCAAAGACTTTTTCCTTTGCATAATATTATCCTGATCATACTCCACGGATCCCACTGAGATGAATTTGTTATGGGGAGCAATAGGAAATGCAGAGGGAGAAGCAACTAAAATTTGTGCAGCTAAAAGTGTGCAGTCCTGCAAGTTGGATCCAGCTCAGTTTTGTGGCTGCTCCAAGCTCTGCTCCCGAGCTTGCCCATGGCCAACCCGTGACCTTGTGCARATCTCCTGGGTTCTTTGGGGCTTGGTTTCATCCCTTATGAAATGAGGATAATGTCACTCACCTCGTCTGCAAAACGGTTTGGGGTCTAGGGGTGAAAATGGCTGGGCAGGAGCTGAGGTGAGATGGGTGTTTGRTATTGATGGGGGTGCAGACAGCAGAGGCAATGACAGCCGTGTGTRCAGGTGTGTCCTGGTGTAGGGCAAATTTGGGATGGAAAACCCTGGGACAGGCTGTGCCTTGGTCAGGGTGAGGGGCAGAGAGGAAGGGGGTTCCTGCAGAGGAGCAGCCGTGTGCCAGGCACGCAGAAGGAACTGCTGAAGTGCTTTATCAGGAGTTATCAGGACTTGCTGGAGCGGAAAGGATCTTAAAATGCTGATGAGCTCTGCGGAGCCTCGGTGGGGCCGSGTTCTGCTGCTCTCCAGGCTGACTTTGCAGTGCCCTGCAGTCCCTGCCCAGGGTCCTGCCTCTCTTTCACTCTCTCTTCCTGGGGAAGATGAAATCCTCCTCGCTGAGCCATTTCTCAGGTGTGCTGTTTTGCTCTGTGAGAAGGGGATTTTAAAAACTCTCCATTTTTACAATGCCAAGGAGCACTGATTGCTTTCCTGCGGGRATGTGCATTTCCCTTTCATTGCCCGCTATTTTTACCTGGTTTTGGGGAGGAGGAAGGGCTGGGACACCCCGGGGAGGCTGTGCTGTGGCCGGGGGGGTGGCAGGAGGGACAGGGACAGGCCCGGGAGGTGACACCCAGCCCGCACACACACGAGCAGCCCCCGGCTGTGCGGAGCCGGCTGCTGCCGCCGCCTTCTGAAGGCGAATTGAAGCCCTAAAATAACAAGTGCCACTCCCTGCTGAGGGAAAGCAGCCGCGATTAGCGGAGCCTCCCGTTCCCCGCTGTCTGGTGACACAAGGATTGTCCTCTCTGCGTCGGGAGGGTGACACTGCTGTCCTGCCCTTGTCCCCGAAGGGCTCCTGCTGCCCTCTGACACCTCCTGCCCCAAAGGGGACATGTGCTGGCCTCAGGGACAGCAGATGGGTGCGGGCGCTTTTAAGAACAGCTGCTGGTTGTCTCACTCAATAATCCCATTTTTAACAAATCCGTATGATAGAGGGGGAAAAAAACTGCTGGAAATTAGGTTTTTCTGTCCCCTCTCATCTCCCGAGCCACATTTGACCTGTTCAACATGATCTGGGGATTAAAGGCTTGTTATTTTAGCTGCTCTATAATAGATCAGAGGCTGATCTCTGTCAGGCTACTGAGCTGCTCTTCCTTGGCTCTCTCCCTCTTCCCACCTTTTGTGTCCCAGGATAGGTGACAGTCCAGMGATGTGACTGAAGGACACGGTGGCTTTTCCCCAACCCTGTGCACCGCGTCATGAGCCCAAGGTGTTGGTTTGCAGGACATTTTGTAGCTCTGAGGCTCCCGGTTCCAAAGTCCTAAAGCTCTGGAAGCTGCCTCGGGGAAGGAAGGCTCCTTCACTGCTCAGCATCGTCACCCCTGGGGCAGCAGGAACGTGGCCAGGAGGAGCGAGGGAGCCTTGYTCTTCTCCCAGTGGGGCTCCAAACGTGATTTTTCTGTCTGGGATCCGAGGGAGGGAACTTGTGGAGCCGCTCTTGTCGGAGCTGAGCTGCCGGCTGTGGGCTGAGGTGTCCCCCCGTCACCGCGGTGCTCCAGACTGATCCCGCCTTTGCCGCCACAACACCGCTGCCAATTCCCTCCGTCCCCGGCTGGGGAAGCCGTGTCACCGAGACGCCGAGTGCCTTATCCAAGGTCACCGGCCAGGAAATGGCACGGAGAGGGGAAGAGCTCGGGTTCGTGGGCTCCCATTGTTCCCCAGGGCAGCTGCTGCCCTTCGGGAGGGTGTTGTTGATGGACACATGTGGTTGTGCTACGGGAGAAAGAGGATCTAAAAAAAAAAAAATTAATTTGTTTTTTCCTAGGAGGGAGAAGCCAAAGGTCTGTCGGGGGTCTCTGCGGGAGAGCCGGGCCCGCGTTTGCCCAAAGCCCCGGCTGGCAGCTCCTCCGACAGGTGCTAGGGGTGCTCCCCGGAGCTCCGCACCCCCGGACAGGCACCGGGACAGGGACGGGGATCAAAGCGGCGCATCCCGGACAGGGACCGGGACAGGGATGGGCAGGAGAGCAGGGGCACACCCCGGAGAGGCACCGGGCAGGGATTATAGCGGCACATCCCGGAGAGGCACTGGGCAAGGATGGGGGTAGAGCAGCGGCACATCCCGGAGAGGCAGCGGGGTTAGGGCAGCACATCCCGGAGAGGGACAGGGACAGGGATGGGGAGGAGAGCAGCGGCACATCCCGGAGAGGTCCCGGGCACGGATTATAGCGGCACATCCAGAAGAGGGACCGGATCAGGGATTTCAGTGATTTCACATCCCAGAGAGGCACCGGGACAGGGATTATAGCGGCACACCCCGGAGAGGCTCCAGGGCAAGGATGGGCGCAGAGCAGCGGCACATCCCGGAGAGGCACCGGGACAGGGATTTCACATCCCGGAGAGGCACCGGGACAGGGATTTGAGGGATTTCACATGGCGGAGAGGCCGCGGGCAGGGCCGGGGGCACACCCGCGGCACACCCGCGGCTCGGGCGGGGCGGCTCCGCGGGGCGGAGCGGCGGCGGGAGGCGGGCGCTGTCCATGGCCCTGCCGAGCTCCGGGCGGCCCCGGGCTCCGCCGCGCCGCCGAGCGAGCGAGCGATGGGCAACACGGTGCACAAGACGCTGGCAGGTACCGCCGGGGCCGCGGGGCTGCGGGCGGGGGGCGCGTCCTGCGCCGGGGGGATGCTGCGGGAGAGCGGCGGCGGCTCTGCCGCTCCCCCCCCCGGTTCCGAGGCTCCCCGGGAGAAGCCGGGCGTGTCAGGGATCCCCGGGAGAAGCCGRGCGTGTCAGGGATCCCCGGAGAAGCCGGGCGTTTCGGGGATGTCGGAGCTCCGCTCGCTGTCCGCGATGGGCGGGGATGCTGAGCGCGGGGCGAAACGGGGCTGATCCCGCAGCTGGAGCGGAGCTTCCCAGCCCTCGCACCGAGTCCTCGCAGGGGCTTTCTGTTTCATTTCCCCTTCTTATATATATGGGTTTTTAATATAACTTTTTTAATGGGGAGAGACCTCAGTTGCTCGGAGTGGCTGGAAGAAAACGGCAGCGAGGTCTGGGCGCTGCCCTGGCTCYAAAACTGCATTTTTAGCCAATTCTGCACTCGCACAAGGGATGCACAGATTCTTTTCCTTTGCAAGTTCGTCRCCGTGGGGTTTTCTTCCCCCCCTCGGAGGATCTGTGCATAATGGAAGCAGTTGGTCTCTATAGAATCAACAGTGTTGAATTACCGAGCCCTTGCCAGGCTGCATCTTCAGCTACTTTGCTTTTCCCCTCTTTTCTGCTCTCGCAGAGCTCCTGCATTGCATCCTTTGTACTTCAGGCTCCCATAAATAAAAGGGGTATTATTAAACTTATTTAAAGAAGCAGGAGGACCTATTGAACACATACACGTCTGCCTGTAATCAGCCGGGGAGCTGAATATAGAAATAAAGAGAGGAATAGATTTGCATTTGGATGTGCCATAGATTGTCTCTGCAAAGAGAGGGTGCCTGGGACCTTCAGGGCACAAAAGAAAGCTGCCAGGCTTGTGGTTTAGCTATGAAGCAGCGATTAGATCTSTAGTTGCATCTCCTCTCGTTCCCTATTCCGTTTAAATGGGGCATTAGCTCCTCTCACAATAAGGAAGTTCTCATTTTTTTTCCATACTTCACCGACTGGCAAAGAAAGGCGTCGTGAGGAGTGCATGACCTTGGAGAAAATTCATTTTGTGGGTTGGCTTTGCAGCTGGGGGCACATGCAAAAAACCTGGGGGCAAAAAAAAAAAAAAAAAAAATGCAGGGAAACATTTTTGGGTCAGCAGAGGTTGCCTGGGTCAGGCTGGAATTTCCCGAAGGAAAAAAAAAATCTGTATGTGCTGGGATCTTGGTGAGAGCTCTGTTCCAGAAGGCTGGGAGTTGTACCAGCCCTTCTGGTGCTAGAACAGTCTCTCCTGAGCAGCCTCCACATGCTCAGCCTTCCACACGTGAATTTAAAAAAAGGGGATGACATCAGCTGCACCGCAGCTCCGTGATTCAGGACTTCCTCGCGGTGCTTTCAAAAGGAGTTGCTAAAGAGGAAAAGTTGGATTGGGGAGAGGGCGGGGGGAGAGAGAAAAAAAATGAAGGTTTGATTTATGGAGACCTCCCAGCTCAGACGTTTGTTCTGGTGGCCTAGAAAATCGCAGCCGTGTCCCTCCAGGTGGAGGCTGTCTGGGAGGATTGCAGCGCCGGGGATGGTCCATTTGCGAGCGTTTGTCACATTGCGCAAGGCAAAGCTATGCAGGACACTTGAACGCCTTCGCTGAGGGCTGGATGATGCTGGGAATTGTGTCTTCTCCCCAAAGCCAGCTCGCTTTTCACAAGAGTAATGACGGCCCCAAGGAGCTRTTAACCTGTGGCTGCGGAGGAGCTTTTGGATGTTTGCACTTTGGAAGTTTTATAAACGTCTTCATGTCGGGTTGGACCCCGTTCAGCAATTTTTCATGTGAAATTGAATTTCGGATGGATTGTTTGTCTTTCATTATCCAAATGGCACTGCCGAGGCAAGCAGGTTTAGAACTGTTCTTGGAACAGTCCTTTTTGAAAATTAGAAAGGTTTTTTCCGGGAGGCTGAATGGTTGGATGAAATCCTATTTATAAATATGAGGGCTGTTTAGAATTACTCAAAGATAATCAGTCAGAATTAAGTCTTTCCTTTTCTTGGTCCAAAATGCACCTCTTTCCTCACCCTGCAGACTGAGCAAGGCACTTTCACTCTCATTTTGACAGAGAATTGCTCTCTGTCCCAAAGAAACTCCTTAATAAAACCCAAAGAGAACATCTTCAAACTGAAATTTGCTTCCTGGTGTTAAATTGATTCATTGCAGAATCACTTTGGTAGTTTGGCTCACCATGAATAGCTTAAGGTAGGAAAAAAGCCTTTTCAATGAAATCAAATGTAGAGGGAATGTGGAGGGACCTGGWAAAGCCAAACAAGCAACAATTCAGGTTTTGTCTAGAAATGGCAAYGCTTTTCTCAAACAAGCAGAATTCCATTTTAAACCCTGTTGAAGACAACTCATTTTTCTACCCGACTTCGCCCAAATGTGCCTGAACAAACCGTTCTTGTGGCGTCTTTAAATCCTTGCCCGGCCTCATGCCTTCCTCCCCGCATTTCCTTGGAATGACACAAGAGCACACGCTATCGGTGCCGGAGGAATCCGTGCCGGCAGCTCGGGAAGCTCGTGTTTGCCAAGTCCCCGCTGGTTAGCGCACAGCGGGCCGGGGCTTTGTCAAATTAACAGCGAGCTCCCGGGCGCAGAGGCACCGAATTGAGTAATGAGCCTGTGCCTAATGAGAGGCAGCTCCCGAGCAGGCATCTGAAGGGAAAAGGGCTGCGATGTGTCAGATACGCTCAACAACAGGCCCGAGGTGCTGCTGAAGCCCCTCTYGTCCGGGTGACAGCTCAGTGGCACACGACACACACGGATGCTGCCTTCGGGATGCTCCGGGAGCGGCGCCGGCCCTCCCGCACCTCCCCGAGGAGCATCTCCAGCGCAGGCTGGGAATTTAGGCTTGGATGTCGCTGTTTCCCTGCTTCCCYTCCCCTCCCCGCTCGCTGCCCACGGCCCGAGGTGGTTTGTGAGGTGGTTTGTGAGGTGGCTGAGGCAGGAGGGAGTTGTTGGTTCTCGAGGCTCGGCGTTTCCCTGGCTCCTGCAGGAGATGGGCAGCGCCTGGCCTGGCCCTGCAGAGCGGCTGGGGGCTGCTGGTTCCGGGGGATTTGTGGCTCTGTGCCTGGTTTCCTGCGGGGAATTCCCTCTCGAGWTGGGGTGGGAGAGGCAGGAAGCAGCACAAACCACCCTGGTGTGATGGATGGGGCTCCTCTCTCCTTGGGGCTCCTTTCTCCATGGAGCTCCTCTTTCTTGGGGGCTTATTTCTCCTTGGGGCTCATTTCTCCATGGGATTCCTTTCTCCATGGGGCTCCTCTCTCCTTGGGGCTCCTCTCTCCTTGGGGCTCCTTTCTCCATGGAATTCCTTTCTCCATGGGGCTCATTTTTCCTTGGAGCTCCTTTTTCCCTAGGGCTCCTTTCTCCAATGGATTCCTCTCTCTTTGGGGGCTCCTTTTTCCATGGGATTCCTCTCTCCTTGGGGCTCCTTTCTCCTTGGGGCTCCTTTCTCCAGGCTGATGGGCACACACAGGGCTCAGGAAATGGTTAATGACCAAGGGGGAGCTGGAAGATGCCAGGACCTCAGCAGGGCAGGCTCGGGAGAGGGGAAAATTCCTGTGCTGCAGGGAAACCCCCTGTGAGGAGCAGCGTGTGGGGACAGCAGCAGTGTCCCCGTGGTGACAGGGTGAGGGGGGACAGCTGCTGGGACACACGGGGCACAAGGGAAGGACTTTGCAGTTGGGATCCAGCTGTTGGTGCTGACCCAAATAGGGGCACTGGTATTTCRCAAAGGAGCCAAATTCCCTTTTTAGAAGCCGGCTGGGATCTGATTGCTGTGCTTCTCCCACAGCCTTCCTCACAACTGCGAGGAATACCAAGCATGAGTGGCATTCGTGTCTGGTAAACACGAGGGAGGATGGGGCTCGTTCTGGCACAAGTGACTTCGTGGCAACAAATTATTTTGTATTCTTAAGGAAAAGGCTTCTAATCATTAACCTGCCCTCAGCAAGGCAGAAATCCCAAGTTTAGAGCTTCACCAGGCTGGTRCTCCCATCTGCCAGAGAAAACAGGGATGGTTGCAGGGTCCTGGTTGTGGCAGAGCAGCAGGAATTTACAGCTTGTGGGTAAAAAAAAGACATTTTTGTGTATTCCTGTTTAATATACTGATTCAGTTCTCCTCTGAGAAATGAGGAGCAAAGCCCATGCAGCAGGAAAGGCTCTCTCTGCCTTTTACAGGGGCTAAAATCCTGCTTCAAGGAGCACTTTTGTTTAGATTTGTTTTCTGGTCCCTCCTCCTTCAGCTGCCAGTGATGCACTGTGGGAGGAGTTCTTGTTATTGTCAGGAGTTCAGTCAATTGTTTGATTTGGCTCCAGTCTGACATCAAGAAAACTAAAAAAATATCACTTCAGGTTGTTCTGGTTTGAGTGAAAAAGGCATCTGTTCTGACCAGTTTTTGGTTTGGATTTGGTTCAATGCTGATCAGCACTGACTGCAGGTGTTAATCCAGCCCTATTTTGCATTTTTTTTCAGCATCTTTTAGGCTGGGAGTTGAGGTTCTGAGAGCCTGTCACTGATTTTGATGACTCCCTGTGTGACCTTTGAGCAAGTGGTTTTATCACAGGATGTAAGGAAGGTTGGAAACCCTGGCTCACATGGGGGTAACAAGAGTTAATTAATTATGAAGCATCTCCTGGAAGAAGGTCACAGAAGCTAAAAAAAAAATAATAAAAAAAAAAAGATTAATTCACTGCAGCCTTCTGCTTTTCCACTCTTCAAAAGGAAACCTGTGAAGCTGCTCAGCCTTCTGTGGGATTTGGAGCTGGAGCAGGTTGATTGTGTACCGAGGGCTCTCTCCAAGCGCCGTGCATGCCCCAAAGTGTGCTGCAGCCAGCTGGCACGGTGAGCCCAGCCCTTGGCACCTCGGCTCTGCGGGCTGGAGCTCCAGCCCGGGCAGGCATGGCCTGCAGGCCGCTGTTAAATGGAGCTGTGTGTGCCCCGTGGCCCACGGGCTGTCACACACCCAGCACAGTGCCAAGTGTGTCATTAAAGCAGAGCTCTCTGCTGGGTAGTGCTGGGCAGGTGCCTTCTTTCTTTTTTTCTTTTTTTTTTTTTTTTTGTTTTGTTTTGGTTTTGGGTTTTGGTGGTTTTTTGGGGGGTTTTTTTGGGTTTTTTCTGTTTATGCTCCACAGTGGAATTGCTTCCCTCAGAGCTCTGGCAAACAGCGCTCTCCCCCTCCTTTATTTCTCTTTATTCCTCGGGATAATCGCTGCAGGCCGGGAGGAGCTGTGTGTGTCAGCACCTCAGCCTCCCGCAGACGCTGAAAATCCCTCCCCAGCGCTGCCTGCGTTGGCAGAGCCCTCGCAGAGCCGTCCCCGAGGCAGAGGAAATCGCTGCTTCCCGGAGCGCTATCGTTTGGCAGCCTATGGAAGCGCTTAAGGATGTTGAAGGTGTTTAACTCGGGCTCCGATGTGCGGGCATTAGTGTTTGTTTGACAGGAGAAGGATGAATCACTGCCAGGCTTATGCCGGCTTTCTCTTCCCCGTCCTGCTGAGGATCACATTCMCTGGATTTTCACTTCGGGATGCAAATCTCTGTCCTGCCGAGCTCCGCTGGGTTTCACCTCCGAGCTGCCGGAGTTCCGGAGCTGCACTTTTGGGCCAGCCCGTGTCSTGCCCGCAGGGTTTGCCTTGAAAGGAAACATCTCCCTTCTCCTCAGCATCCCGGTGTTTACAGAGCCTCTCTGTGCGCCCTGGCAGCCGAGCGGAGAGCTCTGCTGGGGTGGGGGTGCTCCTCAGCCTGCTGGGTGTGGGGGGCTCGAGAGAGCCCTGCTGGATGTGGGGGGCTCAGGAGAGGCTGAAGGAAAGCCCTGCTGAGTGTGGGGGGCTCAGG
>CADDXX010000896.1:0-21370 GCA_902810485.1 Alauda arvensis | reverse complement strand
CGTGTCCCATCCCGCCTGGATTTCCCTGAGGGGAAGGTGTGTGCCAATCTCCTCCAGCCTCTTCCCTTTGTATTCCCACGTGTGTTATCTGCCGTGTGTGTCTCCCTTCCTCTGCCCGCTCATTTTTGGGAGCAGTTCGGAGCCGGAGCGCGGGGCTGCCTCAGGGCCTGCGCCTTCCCCGCTCCTCAGGAGCCGCGTTTGGGGCTCCCTGGCACCCGAATTGCCCAGGCTTATCCCGAGGGCAGGCTGTGCTCAGCTGTAAGGAGTGAGGAAGGAGCCTGCGGGGCTGTGGAGGAGGGCCTGGCTCTGCTGTCACACCTCGGGGAAGTTTCTGTGCCTGAGGAAGCTCTGCTGGAGGAGGAGGAGGATTTCCAGACTTGGTTGTGGCGTCTCATGCAGGCAGCTCCTCCAGCCTTGCCCTGGGGCTCACGGATCTGCTGTGTCCTGGAGGGGACAGACCCWGAGCCAGAGGGGTTTTTTTGGTGCTCTCAGTGAAATTTCTACCACTTCTCTGCTTCTTCTGGTCCTCCCCATGCCACCTCATTTCCCCAGAGGCASCAGCAGGGCCAGGCCCTTCCCTGGGCTCCCTTAGATAAGATCTGTGCCTATGGGAGGACTTTTTTGATGGGAAGGAGATGCTGTTCACTCTGTGTTTTTATCTCGGTGATGGCCGTGTGTTTGTTTTCCCCGGGGATGATAAAAAAGAATGAATCACCGGCACTGAGGTTGCCTGCTTGAAAGCTTTATTCCAGTTTACCTGTGCCAGCTTTTCCCCTCTGACCCGTCTCAATTACTGAGTGCTGGAACAGGAATTCCTGGTGTCTGAGCGCTCGGAGTGGGGCTTTGGGGAGGAGGGAGGGACGGGAAAGTGATTTCTTGCTTGTTAATTTGTTTTCCCCTCTGTGTCCAGGGAGATCTCCTCCTCTGCTTTGTGTAAGCAGGGCTCRCTTTCCACCCAGGAGTTTTTTTCACCCTGGGTCCTTCCAATGGAGCAGCTCAGGAATCTCCTGCTGGGAGGATTTAACCCCAATCCTTCCCCTTTTCCAAGAAAACCATGTCCTTTTTTTTTTTCCCCATTTCTGCACCCTTCTGCTGTAAGGAAACCAAATCAGAAGATTAAAAAAAAATATTTTTATTATTTCTTTCTTCAATTGCACGGGAAGATTCCTTGAAGACAAAACCATCCAACTGCACTYCCAAGCTTTCCCAGGGCAGCTGGGAAATCACATTTAGGAGTTTTTTTGAGGGGAGGAAGATGGATGGAGTTGTGTTTTTAGGGTTGTTGGCTGGATGGTTGCATGTAACAGGTTTCATTTTTGAGGTTTGCTGCTTTTACTGTGGATTTTTACATAACAAGGATAATTCTGTACTTTAGGAATTCTATTTTAACCATTTYCCTGTGATTGCACTGCTGATAGGATAATGTCTGATGGTTATGTGGGAGAAATAAATAGACACATAAAAGTGAAGCTCTGATTTTTGTTGTCTGTGTGGCAACACAGGCAAAACAGTCACTAAAGGGAGAATTTCCTTGAGCAAAAGTTTTCCATCGGGTTTCCAAATGCCAGGGAATGAAGATTTTTGATTTTTGCCCTCCTCCATAACTCAAACATTAAATCCTCCAGGCCCTGCCTGGAGAAGCCAAAGATAAAAGATAGAATATCCCATTTGGCAGAGCAAAATGAAATAATTCCATTCAGGTTTATCAGGCTCTGCTCAGAGATAACTGGCACTGTGGCAGCAGCTTTCCTGAGCCTCTTATCTCCTCTGCTCTCCTCGGGACACCTCCTGCTCTGCTGGATGTCTCCTGGAATTTATGGAGTGCAGTTCAAGAGTTATCTCCTCWGCCTGAAAGCATAATTCCTAATGAGGGAAAATTGCTCTTTCTTGGGGTCTTAAAYTTGACACTGTGGGATGGAGCTTTTCTTTTTTTTTTTTTTCTGGGAACACAAAGCACTTCTTGAGATCTGCCCGGTGTAGTGGCCTGGGGGTGCCTGAAATTCTGTGAAGAGGCTGCAGGGAATTTTGGGGAGAAGACAGGAGCAGGAATTTTGATTTTTGAACGAATTTTTTATGAATTTTGAAAGAATTGTTCATTWATTTTGAAAATCCAGAATGCAGCCAGGCAGGTTAACACCGATGCAAAGCCTTGGTGGAATACAATMAATATCAACAGTTCTGTCACTGGAGATCTTAAAGAACAAGTTATTTTTGTTTGTTGTTCATCAGCAAGGAATGGAATGAGTAGAACTGGGCTGCCAGGGCTAAAGGTGGGTTTGACAACCCCTGTAGGCTCCTGGCAAAAAGCTGTGTCCCCTGGTGACCCCTGCAGGGGCTGTTCTGTCCTTTCCTCAGGACACCAGCAAAAACTCCTGGTTATTTTGTCCTGCCAAGTGAAAGGGTTTCCAGGAATGAGAACTGAAATCATTTTCTAAGTGGCTGCTGCTTGTAGAGACAAAGAGCATCTGGAATTTSAGGATTCCAGGTGTCCTCTGCAGGGTGCAGGGCAGATCTCCAGSCTGGCCCCTGATTTGGGAGGTTTGAGCAGCAATCACCGGGTGATTTGGCAGCAGCTGAGCAGCACAAGCTGCCCATGCCCTCAGAGGCAGAGGCTGAGAAGGACAGAAGCTTCTCAGGGCCACAATTTCGAGGAAATCCATCTCGGGTGAAGTTGATTCAAAGTGATCTGAGCCCCTGGAGCGTGGCTTTAAATACCCCAGCCCGGAGCTGGCCTGGGGATTGGGGTTATCCAGGGATTTTGGAAGGGACACACACAGCCCCAGACAGCACAAACCCAAACTCTGTTCAGTGACCAAAATCAACCTCCCTTAGCCCCAGTGCTGCCCCAAAGGATGTCAGGGTGGCTCGGGGCAGGCTCTGCCTGGCTCCAGGATGCTTYGCCCATCCTTGTGCTGGGCTGGGGGGCCTCGGGTGGGTGCAGGAAAACTTCTCCCTGCCTTCCTCAGGGGTTGGGCTCCAGGATCTCCAGAGATCTCCTCCAGCCTAAACTCTGCCTCGTGCCTTCAGGCATCTGACAAGTGCTTTATGTAAGACCTTCCAGATCCATGGAATTGTGCAGGAAGGGGGGATTTTTTTCCCCTCCCCTCTCTGGAATAAGAACTGCTTTCTTCCAAATTAGCTTCGTCTGTTGCTGTTCCCCGCCGTGCCAAGGCCCCTGAGAGTGCCAAATTCCAGGGGCTGCTCTGGGATGTGGCAGGCAGGGATCYGCTGGCCCCTGGGCACTCTGCCTGCTGCCAGGACTTCCATGTCTAGACAAAGGATGCAGCTCACCTGCAGGGCTCAGCCATCCCCTCTGTTTGTTTTGCTAGTGCGCAGTCATTAAGAGATGGATTTATATGAAAGGCTTCCAAGAAATGCTTCTGCAACCCCAATGTTTATGTAAGGGAGGCCGAGAAATTCATAATTTATTGAATTTGTGTGTGTTCTGCTTGGGATTGTTCATTGGAGGAACGCACTAAGTGATTTTTTTTTTTTTTTGTATCCTAGTAACAAACTGCGGTTGCTTTTCCATGAATAATCTTTAGAGTTTAACTTGACCAGTCAAATCGAGAAGGGAAAACTCGAATTAAATTTATCAAGGCTCAGAGGGCTTTTGCAGGTGAGAGAGAACACATTTTTTTCTCCCTCATTTAACCAGGTAATGATCAGACTGACAGATGCTGTCTGCAGAGYTGGATTTCCCTGAGCAGAGCAATAGTGGGAGTTTGACTCGTTATGAACCAAGCTTCAAAGCTGGATTTAATATTCATAATTGATTTGTTTAATATTCATAATTAATGAACTGGTTAAAACAGTCCTTTCCTGCCTCAATCTGATGGCTCCCAGGGCAGATTTTTAATAGCAATGCAGATTATTTCCCTTTTGTGGGGAGCCCRGGGTGGGAGGTCTCCCCTCAGCTCATGAGGACACTCTGGTGGTTAATTAATACAATTATTTGTRAATTATTTCTCCCTGCCATGCCAGCCCTGTGTGGAGCAGCTGGAGCTTATCACTGAATGGGAGCATGTTCACATTTTTCCTCTTCAGAATTTATTTTGATTCAAAAGGAGCCTCTTTTCAAAGTTTTGTTTAGAGACGTTGTGTTTCTTTCAAAAAGCCTCTTGCTCTCAGAAATAGTAAAAGCTGCTCAGAGGAGCAAAACAAAAACAAGAATTTCCTTCCCAGCTCCCTGGGCGAGCTCCCTGTTTCTCCCACCCTTGTGGAGCACTCAGCTGAGAATCTCCAGGGGACAGGGGGACATTCCTCCCTGGGAGGCCCAGCACCACTTCTCACTTCAAACCCCACTCTTTCCAAAAGCACCTTTTTGTATGCATTCCTATTCAGCCAATGTTTACAGCCCCGTGCAAATTCACTGCTCCCCTGTAAATGCCAGAGGCTCTGGGCACTGCAGGAATCCTCTCCAAACCACGTCAAGCAGCCCTTCAGCACTGGCTCAGATTTTCCTTTGAGGTGAGATTAATGGTGTGGCCTCGTTACACAGTCCCGGGAGGAGGGAGAAGCTTTCCCTCTGGATTTTTCCCTCTGCCTGCCCCTGGATTTTTGACCATATTTTCCCCCTCCCTGCCTTGCTCCCTTCTTCCTTGSACAGGTGGAGCAGTCCCTGCTCTCCTCGTTTGCAGAGGGCTGGAGGTGATGGGCAGAAATGTTGGGAGGGGCTGTGCTGAGGATGTTTGTGTGCTCCCACTCCTGCATTTCCCCTTTCTGTGCTCCCACTCCTGCATTTCCCCTTTCTGTGCTCCCATCCCTGCCCAGGGAGGTTTGGATCCCCATCCCTGGAGTGTCCCAGGAAGGGCTGGAGGTGGCACTCACAGCACAAGGTGGGGATGGGGACTGGATGATCCAGGAGGGCTTTTCCAACCAGGATTCTTTGCTGGTTTCCCTGCGGCTCTGACTGTTCTGATTTGGCATTTCAAAATGCTCCATGAGCAGTGAAACCCAGAACACTCCGTGTCTGGTGGGTTTGGGACCAGGGAAATCCCTGGTGTGGCTCTGTTTTGGTACCTGCAGGCTTCCTGTACATTTGGAACCCCTTTCCCAGCTCAGAATCCCAGGAAGATGATGCAAATGGGAGCCTCTGGGTGCTGTGAATTTCGAAGAACTGGAGGGACAGTGTGCAGTTGTGTTTTATTGTGCTCAGAACCACAGAGGCTCTGAGCTGTCAACACATAATTATGTGTTTGGTAGTAAAATTTTGTCCTACCAAAAAAAAAAAAAAAGAACAAAAAGAACTGCCCAAAGAGGAACAAATTCTTTCTCTCCTCGCAGCTTTTTAGATGTGATTTATAGGTGTGTTTTTCCAAGTCAGTCCAAACAAGGCCAGTGGATGGCTCTGAATTAGTTTGATTTTATTAATTGGAACAAGAGACATCTGGGTGGAAATGGGAGGGTTCAGGCAGCTGCTTTTGTTGTTCCATGTGGGATTTCTGATATTCCCAATTCCACAGTTACCAAGGAGTGCTGTTGGACTGTGCACTGGTGTTTAGAGGTGGAAATGATCAATGAAAAATGCAAAAAACACCCCCCAAAATACAGCTATAATAATAATAACTTGGAGCTCTGCAGGGAGCTGTTTGGAAGGTATTGACCAAAGGAGTTCTGCTGGACAACAGTCCAAGCTCCACCTTAAAAAGGTGAGAAAACAGGGTATAAATTAGAAATTAGGGCTTGGTACTGCCWGGACCTGGCCATTGCAGTGCTGTTTGCTCTATAATTCACACCTTTAGCAAAATGATTCTTTCTTCTGGGGCAGGGAACAAAAAAAATAAAAGGTTTTAGTCATTTTCTGGCTCTTCAGCAACGCAAGGAATTGTGCCTCATCTCCAGATTGTTTTTGGTTCACCTGCCTCTGTCACATTTTGGCTGTGATACCACAAAGACAGAAGGAGTAAAGGGAGAAAAATGTTGGTGTTGATTTAGGTGTGCTGGGTTCAAACCCCACTGGAATTAAGGTTGACACAGAAGCTTAAAAATAAACCTCTCTTGCTCAAATCCCTTCTTGTGTTGAAATAATGAGGACATTTGAGATGAAGGAAGGGGGCTGAGGTCATGGTGTGTCCAGCAATGGTATGACTGGATTTTTAATTTATTTTTTTTTGGTTTGGACAGTTTAATGTCTTGAAGTGGGTCTTGTTTCCTCTTATTAATTCCTGCAAATATCACGGAAAAGGATCCCAGAGCTGAGCCAAGCGTTGCACAACCACCTGCCTCTCAGACTGCCTTCACAGCTTAGCAGAGAAATCTGCATTTTTTAAAAACCTCAGCTAAGGAAAAGAAAGATGCATCTTATTTTTTTAGTGGGATGTTGCTCTGCATTTCTGGACCAGAATGCTACTCTTGTTTTTCTTGCTTTTTTTCTTTTTTCCCCTTTAAAATTTCCTTGGATTTGTTTCTGAAGTATKTAATAAAAAGCCCCAGCTTGTTTGCATGAATATTTACTAAAWCAGCCAACAAAATATGTGATGTTATTGTGCAGGTTGGACCATACACTCAGTTAAGTGAGGTCATCAGCTCTTCAGATCACTTGGAAAGAGAGTTTGGCCAGCTTTAAATTCACTTGAAATCTCCCTGCTGGGACAGTGCTGGCTTGAGGCAGCAGCCCATGAGAGCTCCCAGTGCCACCAGTGCCACCAGTGCCACCATCCTTGGGCCATTCCTGCAGGGAAACCTGGCAGAGGAGCAGAGCTGTGCCCCTGATTTAATTATAACCAGTTATTACCGTTGCTTTGCCCTGTTTTGGATTCTTTACATCTTGTTTTGGAAAAGCTTAGTGGAATCGCAGCCTTTGTATATATAAAATATAGGATGATGGAAGAGCTGGCCACTGCTTTATTTAGCATGTGTTCCTCCCCGAGCATTTTCCCCTCCTGCTGCCAGATCACTGTTTAAATGGTGTGTAAATAGGAAAGGAACCGTGGGCACTGTTAAAAAACGCTGGGAGTGGGGTTTATTGGGAAGAACACCTTCCTAAAAGCCTTTTCTGTCTCCTTTTCCTGGGGTTTTTTGGCTCTGTTAGGGCAGATCCAAAGCCCTGTGTGGGTACCACTGTTAAAATCTGATGGCTCTCTGCTTATCCATCTCTGTTTGGTCTGGAAGAGCTCCACTGTTTTTTTTTCTCTTTTCAACTAAATTCTTTGGAGTGTAGAGAAGTTGTATTTAGGAGGAGAGAAAAAAAAAAAAAGGCACCCTTAGAACCACTGCGAAGAGAGATAAAGACAAAAGAGGCTTCTGTAAAGGTGAGGGAGCAAGGAAAAATAGCAGGTTTGTTCCTTTTACCTCGAGGGGTTTTTGGGAAAAGTTGCAGGAGGGATGAATGGCCAGCACCATTCTCCCTCCTGCAGCATCACTCCAAGCGCTGATCTCACCCTTCACACAATCCCTGAACGGTTTGGGATGGAAATGATTTAAASACCATCTCATTCCACGCCCTCCCATGGGAGGGACACCTCCAGCAGCCCAGGTGCTCGTCATCCGCAGCTTTTCTCCCTCCCTAGCCCTGGAGCTGGGAGGTTCCCGTGCTCAGGGGGAAGTTTTCTGGTGTTTTCAGCGAGTGTGGAGCTCACGCTCCTGGCTGGAGCCTCACCTGAGTCACCCGGGAGGGCTCTGCCAGCACAGCTCATGGGCTGGCCCTGCTCCAAACACGCTTTTGGGAGCTGGGAAAGGCTGTGGAYTGTGCACAGCCCCAATCCAGAGGGATGGAGATAAGGTAAACACAGCTTTTTCGGGGCTTTTCGGAGAACAATGCATGGAAAGCGAGGCTYAATTGCCGCTATCGCTCTTCAAATCTTCTTTTWTTTTTGTTTTWWTTTTCRCCGTGTCACAAGCTGCCCTCGTGGTGCAGCGCCTGTCTGTAGGGGATGGGTGGGTTTCCTGCATCAGGGAGAACGCGAAATGATTTCCCTCTCTGTGTTGCCGTCCCTGCTGGAAGCAGCCCATGGATGGATGGGGCTGTGGGRAGGATGTGCCAAGCCCCAGCGCCGTTTCCATGAGCGCTGCACTGAAACCATGGCACGGAACGGAATTGCAGCTCGGAGGATGTGAAAAGGGGGATGCATGCCATCCCTCGATTTCATTAAAAGCCATTAACATGGGAATGACATGGTCACTATTTATAAACCCCCGGTGCAGATGCCTTGGTGCAGCTGCCCGGGAGAGAAAAGGCTCAATGGAAAGAGGGAGTTTATTTGCATTAATGGTCCTTACGTGCTGCTCTGGCAGCAGGGAGAGGCTGAGGGCATGGACCGTTTCAATGTCAGGCACAAGTTCTTGTAGCTCTTCGACAAATCCCAGTCCTGACTGGAAAAGGGAAACGCCGGAATGATGCTTTTGAATCAATGGGAAAACCTTGAGCTGTTTCTCCTCTGTGTGGGGCAGGAGTTGTCTGGGGAGGGAGAAATGAATGGGGGAGGAATTGGGGAGACCAAGGCAGGATTTTCAGTGTRTGAGGAATACTCTGTGATCTCAGGGATCAGTCAGGAGCAGGGGATGGGTCTCACACAGAGAGAGCCAGGGGCCAGCAGCACTCACTGACACAGGAGGATTTTGGGGTCTCCTGGGCTGCTCTTAGGCTGTGTCTGTAGTCTCACCTTGGAGCCTRTTTCTGTATGGATTTAGTAAATGTAAGCTGAGCCCAGCCACCCCAGAGATCATGAGGGATTTGTTCACATCTTGCTCCTCTCTCCAGCTGCGTTCATTCCTCCCAGACCAGCCTCAAGTGTTGCATCCTTTAACGCTCTCTCTGCTGCCTGGTGCACGTTGCCTGTTTCTAGAAAACATCCAAAACAATAAATCACACAAGTAAACATTTTAATCCCTGACTGCCAATCACCACTGRGCATTTAGATTCGGAAAATATTCACTCTTCCAACCTAGTGGTGATCATTTCCAGCCCAGCATTCCTCAGGAACCGTTTGTGGAGTTGCTTTAGGAGCYGTCAGCTGCTCACTTCTGCTTTTGGTCGCCTCCCAAAACGCCGTGGTGGACTCTGAGAAGATAAAGTGAGCTGAGCAGACCTCTGCTCTCCCTGAGCTATTCTAAAGAAGGTAACAATTGTGCAGAASCACAATACATCAACTCGGGGGCAGGGGTTTGCTTTGCTGGGTGCAGGGACTCCAGTGCGTTGGACGTTCAGCTGATCAGCGAGAGCACAGCCCAAAACTCCCCGCTCAGAGCCACGCTGAGAGCGGCTGAGTGATCATTCCTGACAGGGCGTTCTTATCTCCAGCCAGTAGCCAAAAGTTCCAGCGAGTTTTGCACGATGGCTTTCAAACCCACGGCGTTTCCCGGCGCTCCCTGGCTCGGGAGCTGGGCAGCGATGTGAGCCAGCACTTGGGTGTCGAGCCCGCGGAGCAGCTCCGAGGGAGCTGTGCCATTTCCAGGGCTCCTCATCCATCAGGCAGCTGCTTTCATCGCTTGCACTGAAGGACTTAAGCAGGGATTACGGCATGAACTCTCCATCCTGCTCTCTCTGTCTCTCATTAACCAGCTCGAAGAATTTGTTACTCGAGTCGCAGACTCATTGACCCAGATTCCCGAATAATACAGGCAAGAGGAGGGTTTTTTGTTTTGTTTTTTTCCGTGCTTAATCGCTGGCTTCTGTGTATGCTTAGTGCTATTTATATGCAGGAGGACTAAAAGCCTGTAATAAAGATGGGGCCAACTTTGCAGCACAATTCCTGCGTGCCCAGCGAGAGGCACAGCAGCAGAGGCAGAGGTGAGTGTGGGTGGAYGTTCCCATCCTTGCAGACCCAGCAGGAGGCTTTTTTTTTTGGGAGCAGCCTCTGCTTTTGCAGCCTGATCCAGCAGTATTGGTTTCACTCAGGCCTCCCCACTTTGCTCTGGAAATGCCTCTCCATCGAAGTCATGCTCTGCCTTTCTTGGTGGCAGAATTGATTTCTTCTCCCACCAAAAGCAAAGCCAAGCAGAAGGTCTGGGAGAATATTCCTGCCTGGCTCTCCTCAGCCTTTGRGGCTCTTCTAGGTCGTGGAGGATTTGCCATCAGCGCTTTCCATCCTTGGAGCAGAGCTTCTGTCWTGGTTTATTTTCTGCCCTGAGCCAGCTGGTGGTTCCTGAGAGGGACCCATCAGAGCTCCCCATCTTTGGCTTCAGTGCTGCTGCCATGAGGAGATGTTGGGATAACCAGGAGAGCCAAAGCTTGGTCTTGGCTTTCCTTTCAGGGCACCTGTTCTTTTRTGGGATGTGGATGAGCTTCGGTGTGAGCTCCTCACTGCAGGAAAAGGGTTCAGGTTGAAAGAAGAGGCAATGCAGGAGCTGTTTTCCTGAGGACATGGTGGGAGATGAGAGGTGGAACAACCTGGAAAATACAATGGGACATGGGAGGTGGAACAACCTGGAAATTACTGCAAGGTCCTGCTGGAGTTGCCTTTGCTGGTTTGAGAAAAAGGATCAGAACTAAAGGATTTTGTTTAATGCTGTGGGCAAACACCTCTCTGTTTTCATGGAGGAACACCTAGAAGTCCAGAATAAATAAGTCATTAGTCCCTGCCAGTAAAAAAAAATGGATTTTAACTTTTTTTTTTTTTTTAATCCCCCATAAAATGTTTGATTTCAAACATTGGAAGGTTTTCTTGTGGAGACAGGCACAACTTGATTTTGTGAGCTAAAGTCAGTCCCCATTCTCTGCCAGGGATTGTTCTGAAATGTTCTGCAATGAGAAATGATGTGTATGTCCAGGAGATATTTGAGAGTTACCTCAGTGCCACAACACAGCTTCTTTTAATGAAAAAGTGACTTTTGTCTGTCTTCTCTCCTCCCCTCCTTCACAAGTGTTTCTTCAAAAATTTCACATTTCCTGTAATTCCTCACAGGCTCTTCAGTGTCCCCTTAACACCTCAGTTTCTGTGTCACTCTCTTGCAAATGAACCTTTTCTGAATTCCCTGGAAGTTTCAGGTTAGAAGAYCAGGCAAGGAGACATTACATCAGAGCAGGCCTCCAGGCTGGTGGTGCAAACCCTARGAACTTACACAGGGGGATTTTATTAATTGGATTTTCCAGTGTTTGAGCCAGCAGGACATTCAGAAATGAGGCAGATTTTTCTTTTTGGTTTGGGTTTGGTAGCCCAGCTTTCCAAATCCACACCGCTGAGCGTGGAACAGGCCACCCCAGTGCTTCCCACAGAGCTCCCTGACACATTTTCTGTGTTTCATAAAAAAGAAAGCAATGTCTAGACAGAGCACTGAATTTATATGTGAGCAGATTTGTATCTCCTGTCCTCAGAAGATAAGATGGTGTCGGAGCAGATCCTGTTTGGCGTTGCTGGGGATGTTTGGAGGCTGCAGGAACAGCCTCCCCTGCCTCTTCCATCCTCCCTGCAGTGGGATGAGGACTTTGGGGATGTGCTCTGGAGCACACTGGGATTGACTGAGACTGGGCTGTTTCCCCCAGCTCGCTGTGAACTCGTCCTTCTCATCCCCAGCTGTTGGGGTTTCTCCTGTCACGGAGCAAAAGCCACCTGGCCCCTGTGTGCAGACACCTTGCTCAGTGTCCAGCAGCAGCAGGAGCCACCTGAGGATCTGCTGGGCTGGGAGGAGGTTCCAGYGCTGCAGATAAAGCAGAGCCCACAGAGATCAGCCATGGGTGTGTTCGGGGGATTCCCTTTCCATGGATTTCAGGCTGCACACTGCTGCCTCAGCCTCATCCGTGACCCTTCCAGCCTCTCCTCTGACCCTTCCAGCCTCTCCTCTGACCCTTCCAGCCTTTCCCTGGGGCAGCCCATGCTCCCTCAGCACGGGCCGTGCCTGCAGCGAGCTGTGCACGGTCTCAGTAATTTTCCCTCTCTGTATCCACAGCCCTGCTTGGCACCAAACTGCCCCTCGTGATCCCGTGGGTCTTTTGGCATGGATTTACCCGGGAGAGGCCCTCGGGGAAAGGCTGWGGGACCCAGGGAATGCGTTTGGTGCATGGATTTACCAGTGATGCATGAGGATGGCAGAGCTCTTTTCCTCCTCCTTCTCCTGTCAGGCAGCTCTAGCTCTGGTCTCCTTCAGCATTATTCCCTTCTCCCCCGTTTTAGGGGTATTATTCCTGCCTGGCTTGTCAGGGCAAGTGAAGACAGGATCAGTTTTGCCTGAGGTCACTCCCCAGCTGAGCAGCCTCCTCCATCCCACGCCCCAGGGACAGCAGCAGCCTCAGACAGGGCTCTGGGGCTGAATTTTGTCTGCTGCTGTCAGTAGGATTACGGTGCCACTGCAAACCCGGGGCTGTGAACAAATGGGTGAAAAAAAAAAAAAGTTTATTTTTAGAGCTGGAACCATGATAAATATGTGGAATTTGTCCAGGGTCTGCCTGCTGTACCTTTTTGAAATGCAAAGTGCACGTCTGTTAAAATGCCTCTCCAAAGGTCAGCGTAACCTCGGGAATGAGTGTGCTGGCCTTTTGGAGAGCAGGTGAAGCTTCAGATGAGAGCACCCCCAGAACCCAAATCTGCCTCAGCACCATCTGACACCACGGGGATGTGGATGGAAATGCTGCCTTACCAAAAAGGTTCATCCTCCAGGTTTCAGGGAGCAGCCTCAGACCATTCCTCACCTTTCAGTTCAGTTTCCCCCTCTGTTTTCCTGCCTTTTGTATCTGTGTTTGAGGGACGTGCTGRGAGTGTCGTGTTTGAAGCTGGGGAGAGTGGGGCTGAAAAATGGAAAACTCTGGAATAAAAAGAGGGCTGGAACCTCAAGGCATCCCWCAGTGGGTTTGGGATTGAGGTGTTTGAGAACGTTTTTCAGTCCTTTAGCTGCCCGTGAGGTAGAGGAATGGTGTTACTCCCTTTTAGACAGGGAGGTGAGGCAGAAAGAGAAGGAATCAGTTGCTCACAAGTGTTGTAGGAATGTCACAGCTGAAAAAAAATAAAATAAAGAGTTGGCGTAGCTCTTTAGTGCCTGTCAGGCACCCTGGGGTAAGGTGGCACTCGTGCCACGATTTTGGCTGTCGTCATCCCACCTTTGGGGAGGGAATGCACAGCCGGGAGAGGAGAGGAGAGGCTTTGGAGCGATAGCGGAGGGACCGCATCCAAAGCGTGGAAGCCGAGCTGCAAATGAGGGCAATTCAAAGGCACAATTGAGAGGCACAAACATCCTGTTGAGCTYGCGAGTCCCCGTCAGCACGGAACGAGCAAAGCACATGGCCCAGCTCAACCCCGGSCGTGCTTCAGTGGGAAAACTCTGCCTCCCTGCCCCGGGTTAGGGCAGGCTTTATTCCAGCGGCAGGTGTTCATGTGAAGGGCGAGAACAGCGCTATAAATAAATTATCCATTCATTTCCGTCGGGAGCTTTTCCTATTGTTTAACCACAATATGCTTTCCTGTTGTTCTGTTTTGTTTTGTTTAAAACAAAACAAAACATAAAGAGCCGGAGTCCCCCTCGGGCAGGGTGGACTCAAAGCTGTGTTTGAAGTGGGTGCCAGTGTCCTCCTGTGCTGCCACTCGTGCTGGTGGCACTGGCACTGCCACCTCGGTCCCCTGTGCCTTCGGAGAGGGGCAGGAGGAGAACCTGCCTGGGTGCAGGGGCGTCACATCCCTGGCAGGAGTCCTTTCTCCATCAGGGGGCTGTGGGAGGAAGGCTGGTGCTGCACAGAGGATTTTGGGGATAGCAGAGAGAACAAAATCTGTCCTCCCTCCTTCCTCCTCCTGGCCACCGTGGGGACATTGAGGCCGTGGCAYTCACAACAACAGGGGGGCTGAAATTTCTGCATTTCAGCTCTTSAGCAGGGCAAGGAATGAGATTTCTCCTGGAAATACACACGGAAATGCCCCTTCCTGGGGAAGCCTCCTGTGCTGGGGCAGGCCTGGGGGATGGCTGGCCTGCAGCGCTGCTGGGAGCAGAGGTGCTGTGCTGGGCAGGGGGATTGAACACCTGGGGAGGATTTTTCCCTTCCCCATCTGCTCCAGGGCTCTTTTGCACAGCCCTGGCGTGGAACTGGCACCCTCCCCTCAGTGGCTGAGAGCAAGGATGTATGAATTTCCRCTGGTGTTTGACAGGATTAACCATTGCACTGGGACTGTCACGTGCAGGACGAACCAAGAGACAAATCACATTCTGATTGTTATTTTTATCTTGCTGCAAACAGGAGCTTTTTGCCTTCATAGCCCTTTGGCTGCTGTTACAGATGCCTGATTTGTAGGGCTAATCCTGTGCTCAGATCCTGCTGCAAGCTCTCTTCTCTCTGCTGAGTGCAGGTCCCAGCCTCTCACTGCCCTGCCTGCTCTGGTTTTGCTTGCAGGAAAAAAGCTGCCCCCCACTGCAGCCCTCCTGCCAGCTCTCCCAGCTGAGCTCCCAGGRTCTTCTGGTGGGTTTTTTCCAACAGAGGAAAACGACAGAAAATCCTTCCCTTGCCRCGAAGCAGAGCCTGGGGTTCCACACAGGGAGGAAGCAGCTTGGRGGAAAGGCCTGGCAGGAGGCTGCTGCAGCTTCAAACGTGGCAAAAGAGCTCAGGATGGATGTGAGCATGTGGTGTGGTTTTGTATTTAACCAGGGTGGCTCTGGGCATTCAGGATCTGTTCCATTTCTGCTTTAAAAATCTGCACAGCCAGGTGCAGAGACAGGAGCAGAGGTGGAGTGGGTGGGGAATGGGGAGACCAMGTTCCCTGGAAGCCCCTGGTGGTGGTGGGAGCCCAGGACCTGGAGCAGGTCCCCATGTGCTCAGGGATATGCTGAATACATTGTTTGCACCTCAGGGAGCTTTTAGCTAAAGTTTAAGATTCAAAGTTGAGGTTTTTTCCATTTCTGCTTCATGCCTGTGTGAACTTCACTGTAGGCCCCAAATCTGAAGTCAGTCTCAGAATTGCTGTTGACTTTAAATGCTGCARGATCTCACCCATCAATTCTCCCATCTGGAAAACGAGGATGGCAGGATTTCTGTGCCATCTGCGGTGCTGTGGAGCTGAAAACAATCATCATTTATAAAGTGCTTTGAGCTCAAATGGGAGGCTCTGGGTAAAGGCAAGGCTGAAAGGTTCCTGAATGTGCCAGTTGCAGCTGACAGCAGAGCCAGGGGCTGGGTTGAAGGTTTAGGAAGAACAGTCTGGTGTTGCAGAGGTGCTCCAGCTGCTGAATGTCTTGGATTGTTTGTGTTGGGCAGAAGTTGCTGTTCAGCATTACAAACTCAGGGCACAGAGAGCTGGTGGCTGCCTGTCCAATGAAAAAATCTCCTAAAATCCATGCTCACCTCGAGCATCTATGATTTTTGACAGCCACAATCCTCAGAGCTGCTTTCTCTGGCCACCACCTGAGTTAACAGCACGTGCCCCGCAAGGAGGAAACTCAGAGCCACAGGTGTTGAGCTTTTCCAAGGGCAGTAGGAAGCACCTGATGGGAACAAAGGATGTTCCTTCCCACCCAGCTTTGCAAGGAAGCTGCAGACACATTTTTTGCAGAAAGCTGGGGCAGCAAAGAGCAGGTTGTGTGCTGCTTTAAGGTGAAATATTTCAGGTCTGAGCAGAGCAGTGCAAATCACACCCGGCCAAGCCAAGACCTGGCTTGGGCCAAGCCCTGCTCACAGATTGTGGGGACCCTGGAAGCTGAAAATTTCAGTCTTTCTGTGTTAAAGGGTGCTGACCCTCAAGCAAGCACCACATTGGACTTGAGGCCTTGGGACAGGCCCCCAAGATTGAGTGACAGCACAGGGGCTGTGGGTGTAATTTGAATGGTGTTGTGTGACCTCACAGGGTGAAAAACTTTGGGTTTAAGATTTTAGTGTTTAGTAATGTGTGTGASCCAAGATGGAAGATTTAGGGCATTGTCTGAGACCTCCTTTTCACCACCTTCTTCCTTGTTCTTCATGGGTTTGGGTGGTTTTCTGTAATTGGGTGAAAAAGGTCCACATTGCAGAACTTTAGTGCTCATCATTGGGTCAAAAACATCAATAATAGAGGTGTCATCTGGTTATTGGGTAAATAGTGCTTAAAAGACCTTGAGAAAAAGTTAGAAGGGGCCATTTTGCCACATTTTTCTAGCAGCTGGTTAGAACTCAGGGCTAGTGAGCCTGTAAATAGATAAGATGTAATAAATCCGAACTTGAACTTACATTTCCTGTGCATCACTCACCCTGACCTTGGCGAGAACGAGAGAAAAGAACCCGTGTGGTGTTGTATTGCTCTAAATAGTCCCTTTTTGTTGTGATATTGCACTGGATAGTTATCCTACCTGCACATGATATGTCCTGAAAAACCCCTCTGTGTTTTGATATCTTGATTCCTTTCCCCACGCCCCCCTTCCCTTCCCTTCCCATTGGTTTGTGGTTCCTCCCCTTCTGCCTTTTCCCAGAGCTTAAAGGCTGGAGAACCTGGGGGTCTCGCCCTCTTTTTCACTTCTCCTGGGCGGAATAAAGTCTGGAGAGGAAAAGAATCACCTTTGTTCCTCACTGGGCCAACCCACCGGGGTTCAGAGCCAGCCAGAACGGAACCCCGCCAAGTGGGGTTGGTGCCCAACGTGGGTTTTGGCAATGTGTGGTAACACCAAAATGTCCTTTGTCCTTTCTGCAGACACGAGCCACCAGGCCCGCTCGGTGTCCGGCCGCCCGTACTACAGCCTGCCCAACGGCAGCCATGAGCGGCGCTCGGTGCTGGCCGTGGCGGAGCCGCCGCGCTTCCACGCGCAGGCCAAGGGCAAGAACGTGCGCCTGGACGCGCACTCGCGCCGGGCCACGCGCAGGAACAGCTTCTGCAACGGCGTCACCTTCACCAACCGGCCCATCCACCTGTACGAGAAGGTGCGCCTCAAGCTGGTGGCCGTGCACCACGGCTGGAGCGGCGCCCTGCGCTTCGGCTTCACCATCCAYGACCCGTCGCAGATGAGCTCGGAGGAGATACCAAAGTACGCCTGCCCCGACCTGGTCACCCGGCCCGGCTACTGGGCCAAGGCTCTGCCCGAGAGGTTCGCYGTCAGGGACAATATCTTGGCCTTCTGGGTGGACAGGCACGGCAGGGTCTTCTACAGCATCAACGACGAGGAGCCCATCTTGTTTCACTGTGGTATTAAAGTGTCCGGGCCTCTTTGGGCACTCATAGACGTCTATGGGATTACCCACGAAGTGCAAATCTTAGGTAAGTGAGTCTCTGGGCCTGTGGGCTGCTCTTCTGCTTGCTCTTTCTGGTCCTGTAGGGRAAGGTGCATGATCTGTGTGATTGTTTCTATGGGATGCTTGAGAAAATGATTTTGCTGTTGGTTTTGTACCTGCAATTATTCATTTTTCTTCTGCCAGCAGTAGGGATAGCAGAAGGTAATTTATTGCAGAGATGGCAGTGATGGAAAGTCCTAAGGGTGCACATTATGGGAAGGGATGAATGGAAAWCTTTACCTGTAACTCCACTCAGCTTTCTCTGAGATGGATGTGCAGCTTTGGCATGGGAAAACACGGAGCAAGGTCCCAGGGACTGAGGAGGCAAAAATGACCAGTTRTGACTTTGTCTCTTCTTTCCCAGTTACTGCCAGTCCATTGGAAAACCACCAGTAATTGCCCAAGAGTTTCCTGGAGYCCTTYCCCAGCCCCTCTCTCTGCTCTGGGCCGTGGTTTGAGGGGCTGTGTTGGCATTGTGACCCTTCCCTGGCACAGGGACATCACTCAGACCCCTGGAMTCAGGTGGAGTCTGGCTGATTCACAGCCTCATCCTTAGGGAGGGCTGTGAGAGGAGGATGAATCTGTTCCCTTCAGCAAGCCCAGCTGATGGCCTTGGAATGATTTTCCTTCTGTGGCTTTTACAGCATTGAAATTTCTAATGAATTCAGCGTTAGATGGAATGTTTGAACTGGGCCACACCACAGGGAACACTTGTAAAATCCAAGAGGGTTGCCCTTTCCTGGAGGCTCCTTGGAGCTGATGGAGTTTGAACAGCCAAAGCCAGCTGCACCTGCCCCAGGGGATGGTGCTGCCAGCCTGGCACGGAGCAGGCAGCAGGGATAAGCTGTGGAATGGTGAGTCCAGAGGGCAGGCAGCTCCATCACACATCCTCCTGAACGGTGCCAATTATTTTACAGGCGAGAAGGCCACRCATAAACAACACTTTCCCCTGTCTGCTGTGCCTCAAATGTGTAATTAAACCTCAGCAGCAGCTTGTCCTGTAATTGCAGTTGCGACACACTCCAGCCCCTGGTGCTYGTCACAGAGGAGAAGGAGTGTTTGCTGTATTGGCCAAGGCAGCTGCTTCACCAGAGCTCCCCTTTCTCCTCATTAAATTGGAGTTTGCAAAATAAAATGCAGCTTCTTGCTGCTCCGCAGCTCCAGTCCTGCCTGCAGCATCCAAGAATTCCCAGGGAAAGACTCAGGCTGAGAGCACCTGTACTCAGRTGGGAGTTTTTTATTTTTTAAAATAGCAAACCCCAGGAAGTGCCCCAGGAATCAGGGCCATGCTCAGCCATGTGGGGACCTGAACTCCTTGCTTGAGGATGTGCTTGTCTCTRCCTCGTCCTCCCAAAATGTTGTGAGTTGAGAAGGCTGTGAAATAACAGCTCTGAGGCACAAAATGCATCTTTCAGCATCATGAATCACAAAATGGCTTGGGCTGGAAGGGATCTTAGAGATCATCTCATTCCAATCTCCTGCCATGGGCAGGGACACCTTCCACTGTCCCAGGTTGTTCCAAGCCCTGTCCAACCTGTCCATTGGACATTTCTAGGGATGGGATCCATCACGAAGCTCGGATGTGTCTGACTCTGTGGGAGCATTCCTTGCCACACRAGCTGTGCTGGCTGAGGAGGAGCTGCCCCAGCCATCAGCCCACCCCAGTGGCCTCTCCTGCCTCTTCTGAGCAAGGCAGGCTCTGCTTTGCAGCTGCTGGGTGGGTTTGGGTGTTTTTCCTTCTTTGCCAAAAGCCTGGGGATTCTCTCCTCCAAGGAGCAGGCGGTGTTGGTGCTGGGCTGCTTCACCCCTCTCCAGCTCAGGGGAGTCCAGGAGTCATTCACACAGGCTCTTAAATTCCACCTGCTTTGACTTTGCTCAGTGCATTGAACCTTTCAGAGTGAGGTGTCCWGGCTGCTCCAGGCAGGGCTGGAGGTAGAAGGGAGAACACTCCCAGACTTTCCCACACCTTTGCATCCCCCCCAAGCCTGGCATGGCTCAAGAGAAAATCTGGAAAATTAATTAAGGGTCAACATCCTGACTTTCCCTTTGCTGTGAAAAGGGAAAACAACCTTCTGCTGTGAAAGCTTTCTAACACCTGCAGGAAGTGGCTTTTGTGACAGGCTCTCCATTCAAAAACCTCTGCAGGACTGTGAACACCCCTGAGATGTGAGGCTTGAAATGACCTCTCTTGGACACACCTGTGCCTGGACACAGGTGTAAGGCAAAGACAGGGGGTGTGGAAAGAATATCCATTCATTCTTGACTTCCTTCACTTGTGGATTTGTTTGCACAAAACCTTGGGACAACAAAATATTGAGATTTTTTATTTTTTAATAATATAACCTCAGAGCTATCAGATCCTTCTCCTCAGAAAGCTGTAGGACCACAGTGGTTTGCAGCTTTTCCCCAGTGCAGGGAACTCTTAGGTCACATGAGTGCTTTGGAACACTTGTTTTTCCTTGGCTGGTGCCAGGATGCAGCCGCTCTCCCCTCTGCCTGCTCCACGCGTGACTCTGCACCAGGAGCTGCTCATTAGTGGCTGATTTTTCTTATGGGGTCTGCAGGCTGTGAGCGCAAAAGCAGGCAGTTTTCTCTTGGCTAACACCCCCCTGTGCCTGGCTTTGTCCCACAGACAGCATGTTTGCAGAGACCATGACCACCGCCCGCCTCAGCACCGCCCGCCTCAGCACCTGCCTTCCCCAGAGCAACCACGACTCGGCCAACTTCAACAACAACGAGCTGGAGAACAACCAGGTGGTGGCCAAGATCGCCAACCTCAACCTGAGCCGGGTGCCGGGGCTGGGCACCGACAACCACATCATCCCCTGCTGCCCCGGCCGGCGGCAGCACGGCCAGGGAGTGCCGGCCTTCCTGGACACCGACCTGCGCTTCCACCCCACGCGCGGCCCCGACGTCACCTTCTCCCAGGACAGGATGGTGGCCTGCACCAACTGGCAGGAGAGCAACAGGACTTTGGTGTTCTCCGACCGGCCTTTGCACATCGGGGAGAGCCTCTTTGTGGAGGTGGGACACCTGGGGCTGCCCTACTACGGGGCGCTCTCGTTCGGCGTCACCTCCTGTGATCCGAGCACCTTGCGGACAAACGAGCTCCCGGCGGATCCGGACTTTCTGCTGGACCGCAAGGAGTACTGGGTGGTTTACAGGGCCTTCCCCGTCCTCAACAGCGGCGACATCCTCAGCTTCATGGTCCTGCCCAACGGGGAGGTGCACCACGGGGTCAACGGGGCCAGCCGCGGCATGCTCATGTGCGTGGACACCTCGCAGTCCCTCTGGGTGTTTTTCACCATCCACGGCGTCATCAACCAGCTCAAAATCCTGGGTAAGTGCAGCCAGCTGGGGGAGGTTTGCTGGGCCAGAACCAGAGCTCTGGCTTTGCACTCAGTGCTCATTGATGTGAGGGTGCAGCTCCTTGTGTTTGCRAACAGGAGTGACAGAACGTGGTACCTGTCACAGAGATGTGTGCAGCCTCTGTGGTTGCCCCAGGAAAGGATGAGACTTGAGAGATCAAACCAGCAGCGGGCAGGGATGGCTATGGGGGGCAGCTGCTTTTCAGTAGGTTTGCCTCTAGAAGGGATTCTTTATGGACAGGGATGGTTGTGGGGCACAGCTGGTTTTCAGTGGGTTTGTTTTTAGAAGGGATTCTTTATGAACAGGGATGGCTGTGGGGCACAGCTGGTTTTCAGTGGGTTTGCCTCTCAAAGGGATTCTTTATGAACTCCCTATTCCAGCCAACAGGTATGAAATTTTTGCCTTGGTAAAGATGATGATTTCTGTGAGCACAGCTCTGGTTGAAACATGGACAGTAATTGCTCCTGAAGCACTGCCACAGCTCRGGGATCAGCTGGCACCTCTGATCCMTTGCTGGTGACCAGTTCCAGCCTTTCTCCTTTCCTCCTGTCAAGGATTCCATCGGAAAAGCAGATGTAAATGACTTTATAAAGCAGGTTTTCTTCATCCAAAGCAGTGGCCTTTCCCAGCTGACAGTGTGACAGCCACAGCTGGAGCCCACTGCTGCTGGGGAGAGTGGGACCGTGGGGAAGTGAAAGGCAAATACTGGATAAGGAAACAAAAAAAGTGATGCTTGCTTCATTGAAGCTGAACAGGCATCACACAAAGGCATAACAAGGTCCAGACCTTGGGGTCACACCCAAAATCTTCACCTGTAGCGTCACCATTAAGTCATTAATTCATTAATTCAGCAGCTGCACTTGCCCTGAAGCCCCTGTGCAGGTGGGGTGGGAGCAGCTCAGCAGGCTGAGGGGTTTT
>CADDXX010000895.1:69047-81637 GCA_902810485.1 Alauda arvensis | reverse complement strand
CAAAGTGCCGCTGCCCGACGACGTGGCCAAGGAGGCGGGATACGACCCCACCTTCGGGATGTTCCAGGGGATCCCCAGCAACGACCCCATCAACGTGCTGGTGCGGGTGTACGTCGTGAGGGTGAGTGGGGATTTGGGGTGTGGCAGGCGGGATCTGGCACTCCCTCCCACCTGGGGCTGATCCTGGTGCCGGAGCGATGGTGGGATTCAACTCTGGCRCATCAGGATCCAGGATTGTCTTGGTTTTGGAAAGACAGGTGTCTGCTAGGGAGAGCCAGAGCCTCCCTTGGAATGGAGAATTCAAACCGCTTCCCTCCCAATTATTATAATTTTGAAATTAAGGGGCTTTCAGGCAAAGAGATGGGAATAGGAATAACAGTTCTTTGCTAGGGATATTAAAAATAAAATGTGGTAATACAAAAACAAACAAAACAAAAAAAAACAAACCACTGCCAGAGTCAGAACACGACCTGAAACCTGTTGGTCAGGGCATTGGGGGCAGCCCAATCCAGCCCTCCTGCAGTGCCAGAGGTGGCTCTGTCGGAGCAGAGATGATCCTGAAGCAGGGTGGATTTTCCTTCTCAAAGTCCAGTGAGGATGTCCTGCACCTCACAGAAATGGCTTAGAAATAATTGTGAGACAGCACAATCTAGTATGTYTCGAAAAGCAAAAAGGTTTTAATGAAAGAAGAAAATAATACAAAACCAAAGAACAAAGCCATGCACGGTGTAGGGATGGGACCCATAGACCTGCTACAACACCCTGAAAATGCAAGAMCCCTCGTGTTCTACCTTAAGTATTGAATGATTTAAGAAGGTTTTTTGGCAAAATGTCCAATAGAGAATGGCTACATTTCTGAGAAACAGGTAAATAGGCCTAAGCRTGTTTCTGTCTTGGCCTTGAGCCAATGGCTGCCAGGAGAGCAAAGAAACTTCTAGGGCCTTTTCCCTTTAAGTCCTACAGTAAAACTGAAACCCTTTTCTTTATATGGAAAACATCTGCTTGGTTTTGGGGCGCCTCCCTACAAGCCCTGACCCATCCCATCTGCTCCCCCCAGGCCACGGACCTCCACCCTGCTGACATCAACGGGAAAGCCGACCCCTACATCGCCATCAAGCTGGGCAAGACGGACATCAAGGACAAGGAGAACTACATCTCCAAGCAGCTGAACCCCGTCTTTGGGAAGTGAGTTTGCCCCTGGGGACTGCCAGCCCTCAGACCTGTGACTGAGGTGTCCCACAGCTGCTCCCAGAGCTGGAATGATGGGATTTATCCCTGTAGTGGTTTGAGTTCTCTCTAGAGTTATTTACTCTTTTTCTGCTGTGAGATTTGGATTAGGAGAAAAGCAAAGCAGGCTCAAAACTTAAAAGGGTGTAAAGACGGATTTATTAACAAAACTACAGGAGAGAGAAAAAAATTAATAAGAATCAGAATGAAACCTTCAAAACAACTTCCCATTCCCCACAACTTCACTTCTCCTTCCCTTCTCATGGACAACGTATAGAGACAAGACTTGGAACCCTTGGTCAGGGAGTCCGTGCTGGGGAGTGGGGAGGGATTCAGATTCCCACCAATGTTATCAACAAGCTCACCACAATGTCTCCACCAACCAACAAGAAGGAAACACAGGCTTTGTTAGGTGCCACAGGCTTTTGGAGAATGCACATTCCTGAGTGCAGCCAAATTGTGAGCCCTCTCTACTTGGTCACCCACAAAACTTCCTGGGATTCTCCCCGATTTTTAAGCTGGTGTGTCACCTCTCTGGTGGCTTCACCAGCAGTCGATATTCAAAACCAGTCACTGATTGGTTTTGTGTGACTTTCTTGGAAAAATCACTTCCCTGCAAAACCAGCATTCCCACAGTGTGGATGTCCTTCCAGGATGTCCTTCTTTGCCAGCCTGTGGTCAGTGTAGCACTGGATGTTCAGGAGATGAATCTGAAATTCATCTGATCAAGATGACTGATATGATCAAACATCTGATCAAGCATCCACTTAGGAATCACTAGACTTAAATCTGAGTGAGAATAAGACCCAAACTCAGTTTCAGGGCTGTTGGGATGCAGGAGAAATGGGCTTCTGGACAGCAARCCAATATGATTATGCAGAAGTTGATTTATTGTTTGCATTAAGTGACAATTATAGATTCTAAGCTACGTGTTCACATGGTCATGCATTATTTGATTGGTTCCCTCTGCTTTGTCCATGCATCCTTCAGGACATCTAATTGGCCAAAGTCCATCATCACAGCGTGCCCCCTTTATCTGGTTTTTGCATTCTTGCTGGTCAGTTCCTCAGGCTCTTTGTTCTTATTTTAGTCCCGTTGTTCTCTCAGTAACCTTGGTGCTCCCAAGGGTTCAAATAACAAAAACTGCAGGTGGTCTGATAGGATTACAGACAGTTTGGCTGCTCCACAGAATGCCCCAAATTGTGCAGATACATTGCTACATCAGGACATCCAAATCAAGGATTTCCCTCCTGTTGAGGGCTGGTGGTTGAACCTCAGATGTCCTGCAGTGATGGACACAAACTGAACACCATCCATGGGCTGGAGCAGACACACCTGCCCCAGGGATCTGTCCTGAGTGGCAGCCTGACCCTGCARCAGCCTTCCTCTGCTTCCTCCAACCCCAGATCCTTCGACATCGAGGCCACCTTCCCCATGGAGTCCATGCTGACCGTGGCTGTGTATGACTGGGACCTGGTGGGCACCGACGACCTCATCGGRGAGACCAAGATCGACCTGGAGAATCGCTTCTACAGCAAGCACCGGGCGACCTGTGGGGTGTCCCAGACCTACTCCATGTACGGGGAAAGCCTCCCCTGCCCCACCTCCCACCTGGGCCCTCCTCTGGGTCACCTCCCACCCTGAGCTCCCACAGGAATCTGCCCCCTTCACCGCCCACTGATCCGGGAATGATTTGTTTTGGGGAAAAACCCTCGTGCCGTCCGATCCTGCCAGGGATAAATGGAGGAGTCTGTGCTGTCCCTGGTTTTGTGGCCAGCTTTGGGGAGTGGGGGAATGGGTCCCAGGACAGGAGGGAGGGACTGGGGGGGACTGGTGGGACTGGGAAGAAGGGTGAGGTCAAGGCTGGAATGSGAGCAGAGCAAAGGGGTGATGCCAAGCATCAGGAATCAAGTGGGATGCACTGGGAATTCCAGGTGTGAGCCAAAGCGGGGTGGAAGTTGTTTCCAAAAGGAGCAGAGAGGGATCAAGTCTTGTCTGAAGTTTCACCTTCACTGCCTCAAATTCTTTCCCTGGGAATTCTGGGCTCTTCATGGCGCAGTGGGGGTTTTTTCCTGGCAAAAGGGGAAAAAAAWTTCTTTCTCCTCCCAACCTTTTTTGGCTGATCTTGCCCTCCTGTTCCCAGCCACGGGTACAACACCTGGCGCGACCCCATGAAGCCCTCCCAAATCCTGTCCAAGCTGTGCAAGGAGGGAAAAGTGGACGGGCCACACTTCGGGCCAGGGGGAAGAGTGAAAGTTGCCAACAGGGTCTTCACTGGCCCCACAGAGATCGARGATGAAAACGGTACGGCCCTGTGGGATCATCCCATGGGATGGAGGCTCTGGAGGGGAGCAGGGGTCTGGGAAATCTTGTCATCATCCAGGGCTGGAATCTCAGAGCAGTTTGAATCATGGGGTGGTTTGAAATGGAACTTTGAAGGTGGCCCAGTCCAACCCTCCCAGACAGACGTGGTGGGTCCATCACCCAGCCCTGAGACCACATCCCAGTATGGGACCAGTTACAGAGTCCTACAGACCCCCCAGGCCAGCGGGTTCCTCCTGGAATCCCTCAAGGACATCCATGGACACCCAAAGCCGCCTCTGGAAATGCCCTCCTAGCAGTGCATGTCCAAAGAGCCGTGGAGACACCTCACCTGTCTTTTCCAGAGTGTAGGAAATGGTGGTCCATGGGAATGCGTTCCCAAAGACCACGTGGTGCTCAGGGGTTCAGTGGGGGCTCAGTGGCCAATGGTCTGAGAGCTCAGGGCAGGACAAAGGGCAGCAGCCCATGGAGGGGATGGGGGATGAACAATTGGGGTGGGCAGGGTTAAGTGACCAGTGAGGGGAGCAATCCAAGGTGGTTTGGCAGTGCTTCTGCAGGCACCATGGGGGAATCTCCTCTGTCAGTCCAGGCACAGCACTCTGTGGTAAATATTTTCAGGGCAAAGCTTGGAAGTTTCCTTGAGGGAATTTATAGGGTTCCCACTCAGAACCTTCTACRGGGATTGGAGAGAGGCAAGAGGAGTCAGGAAGTGCCAGCTGAGGGACAAAGCATTCCCAAGAGGTGGAGAGGAGGGGGCAGTTCTGCACCTTGGAGCACGGGTGGAGGCCCCGGGGTGCTTTTGCCGTCCCTGTCCCAGCTGCCCGAGCTCTCCTTTGTCCTCCAGGCCAGAAGAAGCCGACAGACGAGCACCTGGCGCTGGCGGTGCTGCGGCACTGGGAGGACATCCCGCGGGCTGGCTGCCGCCTCGTCCCCGAACACGTGGAGACGCGGCCGCTGCTCAACCCCGACAAGCCGGGCATCGAGCAGGTCTCACATCCCAGAGGGAATGGGGGCAGCCCATGGGGGCTGGAGCAGCCCCAACCCACCTTGGGGGTGCCAGCAGAGAAAATCTCTGGTGCCCCTCCTGATCCATCCTCRTCCATTTTCACATCAGTTCCCTCCTGATTCCCCACATCTGGGAAGCTGGGAGCAAAATTCCCAACAGATTCCCAAGCAGAAGGGACTGGGAACTCCCCAGGCTGCTGCACAGTGCTGGGAATTCCCTGGAGATTCTAAAGCTCCTAGAGTCCTGAGGAGGACTCTGAGCCCATTTTGAGGGGAAACACAGCCCTGCTGAGTAAAGGGGGGAGAGCAGGAGCAGAGTTGGGCTCTGGTTGTTTTGCAGAGCCAGTTTTGGTCAGAAATCTCTCACAATCCAAGCCTGAGCTGCCCCGTTGAGCCTTTGGCAAGCTCCTTGCAGAGGCTGGAAGCAGAGGAAGTGTCACCTCRAATTTTTAAGCCTTCTGATAAACTATAGTTTAGAGTCAGATTTTTTCTGATAGTCTTTGCGTAAAGAGAAAGGAAAGCTGCCCTTGGTGCTTGGCTCCCCCTGGTGAGGCTGATCCAAGCTCATGTGGAAATCATGGAATGGTTTGGGCTGGAAAGGCCTTAAAACCCATCCACTTTCACCCCCTCCATGAGGCACTCCCACAGAGGTGGAGAAGGATTCGTGGCATGGGAGAAGCTTGTCCCACTCCACATGGATGGAGTGGTGGCTGTGGGAAGAGGGGGACACCAGTGGGGAGGGGACAGGAGGGACAAGGGGAGCTGACCGTGCCTCTCCTACCCCACATGGCTGGAGTGGTGGCTGTGGGACACGGGTGGGGAGGGGACAGAGGGACAAGGGGAGCTGACCGTGCCTCTCCCACCCCGCAGGGCCGCCTGGAGATGTGGGTGGACATGTTCCCCATGGATATGCCGGCACCCGGCCCTGCCATTGACATTTCTCCCAGGAAACCAAAGAAGTAAGGAACAGCCCCGCCGACCAATCCCAGGGAAAACAGGAAGTTGGGGATGGAGCCCGGCTTCTCCGGTCTCCTGCTGTTGCTCCATGTCCAGCCCAGCCCTCTGCTCKGGTTCCTCATGCTGGAATTCCCAGAGATCCCAACACTGGAGGCAGTTCCAGAGCTGCTCCTGAGGGTGGTGCCCCTCATCCTCCATCCCCTGCAGCTCCCAATCTCTCTTGCCTGTGTGAACTRGGAATTTCCCATCATTCCCAGGCCTTGRTGYGGGGTCAGKGCAGGTGTCTGGGTTTGGAARGACAGGTGTTTGCCAGGRWAARCAGGAGCCTCCCTTGGAATGGAGATTTAAAACCCCTCCTTCTGAMTTATTATAATTTTGAAATTAAGGAGCTTTCRGRYRRAAGAYRTGRGAATAGGARTAACAGTTCTTTGCTAGGGAATMWTMAAAATGAAAATGTAGTGGTACAAAGAGCACAAAGAAAACAGAAAGCRAACACTGCCAGAGTCAGAACRCAMCCTGSCACCTGTTGGTCAGGGGACTGGGAGCAGTCCAATCAAGTCCTTCTGGAGTGATTCTGTTGGAGTGGAGATGATCCTGTAGAAGGGTGGAGTTTCCTTCCANGTTGGTCAGGGGACTGGGAGCAGTCCAATCAAGTCCTTCTGGAGTGATTCTGTTGGAGTGGAGATGATCCTGTAGAAGGGTGGAGTTTCCTTCCATGGGTCCAGTGATGAGATGGCTCCAGTCTTCCTCTGGAATCCAGTGGAAAAAGCAGCTGGCTTGGTCTTCTGACTCTCAGGTTTTATCCAGGTGGGAATGCTGGGCTCCTCCCCCTGGGTGGAGCCTCTCTCCATGGGATGATGGAATTTCTCAGCTCTGCAGGGAGCCCCAATTGCCCATGGACAGCAGAGATCCCCTGCAGGGAGGATGGGTCCTGGAAGGGATAAAGAACACTGCCCCAGCCGGTTTTAACAGCTGGGCCATGAACACCTTCCCCCTCTCCCGGAGTTAGATAAAGAAAAACACTTCCCCAAGCAATTTCAACAGATGGTAAATGGAATACAGACTTTTTTCGGTTACATCTCGCAACCCAAGACAGCAGGACAGTGCACCCAGCCCTGAGCCTCTCCTGGGCAGGGGCAGGGTTATCCCAGGGCAGTTTGGATGGGGCTTTTCCAGGAGGTGATGGATAGAGGGATCGATGGTGGAGGCTGCTGGGACAGCCGATCATTCCAACAGGAAGGAGCAGGCACAGACAGCACATGGAGGAGAAAGAAGGACATTTCTTCTCTCAGTATCCCTTCTAGTCCTTTCTCACCCTGCTGGCCGTGATCCTTGGGCCCCTTTTTCCTACCTGCAGGGCTGGGATACAGGGATGGCACTGGGAATCCTGATGGGATAATCCCTGTGTATCCCAGGCAGACGATGCCTCGGGTGGAGAGAACATCCCTTGATTAACCAGGGACATTAACCCAGGTGGGAGAGGCCCAGGATGGGACAGGCAGGCGCAGGCAGGAGGGGCTGGAAAAGGTGAAGGAATCCCACGGATGGGCTCAGCCAGGGCATTGCCAGAGGGAGATCCCAAAGAAGGGAGGGGGTTGAGGAAGCTGTAAATCCCCTTCCCTCACCTGGAGACTCCCTGGCACTTCCAGTGAGGTGCTGTGGCTGTGGCCTCGTGTCCTGATCCTCCCTCCAGCCTCCCCTCACATCAGGAGCTGGGATTCGGTTCTTCCTCCACTGTGGGAGTCGCTTCTTCTGTCACCAAAACTCCCAGACAAGCAGAAGTGATGGGAAGCTCCCCAGGCTGCTGGAGACTCCAAAACTCCTGAGGAGGGCTCTGAGCCCATTTTGGGGGGGAGGTCACAGCCCTGTTGAGTAAAGGGGGGAGAGCAGGAGCAGATTTGGGCTCTGGTTGTTTTGCAGAGCCAGTTTTGGTCAGAAATCTCTCACAATCCAAGCCTGGGCTGCCCCGTTGAGCCTTTGGCAARTTCTTTGCAGAAGTTGAGAGCAGAGGAGGGAAAATTCCCCCTGGTGAGCTCATCCTGGTGAGGCTGATCCGAGCTCACGTGGAGATCATGGATTTGGGTGGGAAGAGAGCTTAAAACTCATCTTTTTCCACCCCCTGCCATGGGCAGGGACACCTTCCACTCTCCCAGGCTGCTCCAAGCCCCATCCAACCTGGCCTTGGGCACTGCCAGGGATCCAGGGGTGGCCACAGCTGCTCTGGGAATTCCAGCTCAGCCCTTCCCCTTCCTCCCAGGGAACAATTCCTTCCCAAGATCTCATCCATCCCTGCCCTTTCCCAGTGGGAAGCCATTCTTCCTTCTCCTGTCCCTCCATCCCTTGTCCCAAGTCCCTCTGCAGCTCTCCTGGAGCCCCTTTAGGCCCTACCAGGGGCTCTGAGCTCTCCCTGGATCCTTCCCTTCTCCAGGTAAACATTCCCAGTTCTCCCAGCCTGTTTCCACAGGCAGAGTCCCCATCCCTCTAAAYCATCTCCATGGCTGAGATCCCCTCCTGATCCTGGGGACAGAYCCCTGGGAGCAATTCCCTGTTTCTGGCAGCACCACCCTAATCCTTTCCTATCCCACTCCCTGCTCCYGTGCCTCACCTCCCTCTCCCTCCCTCCCTGGGGCAGGTACGAGCTCAGGGTGATCGTGTGGAACACCGACGAGGTCGTCCTGGAGGACGATGACTACTTCACGGGCGAGAAATCCAGCGACATTTTCGTCAGGGGGTAAGTACAGCCTAGAATTCCACCCGCCCTTCCCGGGGTGGGTGCCAGTCCTCGCTGGGCTAGGGGCAGGAAGAGGGGCAGGACACAGGTGGTGCTGGGTGGGGGGGACCCAAAGCTGCAGGTGTTTCCTGCTTTTTCCCCTCTCCTTGGCTGCACATCCCAGTGGGCCCCGCTTGGAGCTGCTGGTGCTTGCCTGGGACGYCACTGAGGTGGTTTTGTGTCTTGGTTTGTTGTAGTGGGCTCACATTCACCAATTTCTGTTTGCCAAAATTAGTGTGGTGGTCTGAGTGTTTACTAAAATCATTTACTTTTTTCCCCCTCTGTGAGATAGGATTAGGAGAAAAAGCAAAGCAGGCCCAAGCTTAAAGGTATAAAGATAGATTTATTAACACAACTACAAGAGAGAGAGAGAGAGAGAAAACTTAATGAGAATCAGAATGAAACTTTCAAAACACTTCCCCTTCCCCCAACAACTACTCCCTTTCCCACTGATGACATGAAGAGACAAAACTTGGAGCTCTAGGCCAACTTATAAAACAGCCTTTCATCAGTCCCTTTAGAGAGAGAAGTCTCTTTCGGTTTGTTGTGGTAGCTTTCCCCATGGAAGGACTTGTGGCTCGTAATTCTCACAAAAGCAGCTGCCCAGGGAACTTCTGCAGTTGTGAACTTCCCAAATCACGCAGCCTTTCCCACCAGCTGCACACGGGCCACGGACTTGAATTATTAAATATGGATATAGATCTAATATTGATTTCCAATTCAGATGGACAAAGACTCTCCAAGAGAGAGTTTAACAGAAAGTGTTTATTGAGGCACCAGGCATCAGYGTGGGACAGCTCCCAAATACACAATGCCAACTTTCAAGCATTTTCAGAACTGATTTATTTACAAAGATTTTTTTAATATTTGCATATTCATAAAAATAATACCTCCCATTCTCCACTTCCTGGGATAATTAGCTGGAATGGCTATTAAGCATGAGCAGTTTGCTCCCTAAATTGGGTCAGTGGTCTTTTCCATGAGGAGGGGGTCATAGAAAGAAGAAGTAAAACTAGTCTTCCTCGCTTTGAACTTCCAGCCTTTCTCATAGATGGAAATACAAATGAGGCGTGGGAGAGCTCCAATTTCCTCCTTTCATGACTTTTGAATAGGTTTCCATCTGCAACAAATTGCAATTGTTTGTGTTTCTGTAGATCTATTTATCAGTTTCTCCATTTCTCATTACAAGCACRGCTACACAAACATACAGTGACAAGCAATTAGTTATTTATTAGTTATTAGGGATAGCTATCTCAAATCCAGCTTCTCTTAACTACTCATTAACTTCTAATTACTTTCAGCAAAACCTATTCACCTATCTGCCTTAACTGATTCTAATAAACTTAGCTAAAATCTTACATTTTTCTAGAATTCATGTCTCAGACTCATGCACACTGGGGCATCATTTTAAAAATGAGCAGTTCAAACATAAAGGATTTTCTTCCTCTCATGGAACAGAGATCTCTTGGCACTTCTTCACTGGGGCAGGGGGCTTCTTATCTCACCTCTCTGTTCTAACATCTCATGGGATAACAGCTTCTCAATATTCACTCAGTCCATTGCAGATAACTTTGCTCAAATCCACAAATCTGAACAATCATTTCCCCAATTCCTATTTTCCAAGATTTAAAGGGATATTCCAGCATATTACAGTCTGTCACCAYGGCTCACTAAAGACTTTCAGCCTACARCCRAGGCATCTTCTCATCTCCTCCACCTAAGGGATAACTCTTCCTTCACTGRCTTTGATATCTTCATATTGTCCTTTTACACACCCTCAGTCTGGCTAACTCTCACTCGGAGAGAAGATTAGCACCTTTGCAAGCTTCAAAATCGGGGATTGAGACAGATAGGAACACTGATTYGTGATCAGAATTCGTTTTTACTGAGATTTTCCAAATCTTTATRTACTGTTTTAGGAAGGCTGGCAWTTTTTTACTCCAATGATTAYGTTAAACATCACACAAACAAACTTACACATTTTACAACGTCTCTTGCTCGGAGAAGTTTGATTCACTCTTCTTTTTCCTGTCACCAGACTTGATCCAATCTTCAAGCTCTGTTTGTTCTTGCCAGCGTGAAAACAGGGTCCTTATTAATTACATGGAAGCTGGACTGAGCAACGCAGAGCACAACCAATATGGTTACATCACATGTTCTCTGGTTTATTCTCCAAATGGCTGGTTAAATACAGTTTCAGATAGTTTACAGTTACAGGTGTTATCTAATTGGTATTCAGTATAAAAAGGAATGCAAACAATCTCAATTTAAGGTAGCTACCATAATCTCACTATAACTATCCTATCTAATGTATAAACACACCTTAATCTAAATTATAACTGCGCCACAGGCTTATCCACTTCCACACAGGCCCAAACCTGGGGCCCAATTTGGGACAGCTCAGATTTCATTCCAAAAAACCTCAGGCCCACGTTCTCTAAGAAATTCTGTTACACCAAGGCATCTTGGTTCATCAAACTAACCGTGCTAATTAAATCCACAGCACCCTGTCCTGTGCACCCCAACATGCCAGGGAAGTGTTAACATCTCGGGCCTCAGATGGCCACGTTATCTCTGCCAGGTGATGGCCACACGGCTGTAGGATTTCAAAGCCACGCTGAGTGGGGAGAGAACTCACACCAAGAGATCAAGAGCGGCCTGGCTGGTGGAAACCTCTCCCCACTCCTTGGTTTCATGCASGGAGGAGGAGGAACTCGGCCAGGGCTGTGATGGAAGCTGGCAGATGTTAGACATCCACTCAGGCCTGGGCTCAGCCAGGACAGGGCACACTCTCCTGTCACGGGTTACAACAGCTTCGTTTTAGTTAATGAGGAAACAGTTCTCTGTAAGGGAATTGTTTTGGAAAGGACAGGACCTCTCAGGAGCCAATTTTAAATACTGATGCGTTGTTCAGCCACTGGGAATGCGGAGTTGGGCTTTGTCACTTGCACATATCAAGCTGAGTATGACGGGAAATTTCCCTTTTCCTTCTGGCAGGTGAGCAGGTGACATGGGCTGTGTGTGGCAGCCAGGGGGGCCAGGCCAGGCCCCACTGTCCCACTGGGCCTGCAGCTGCTGCCAGCAGGGGAAGGGAAAGTCACAATTTCTAACATCTCGCCAAATTTAAGCTGCGAGCACCACAGACCCGGGCTCAAGAGGGATGTCCCCAGGCCCAGGGAGTGGCTCTGAGCCCTATGAGACCGAGGAATGGGGGAGAGAGAAACCAGCCACACGAGAGATGCTGACTTGTTCTTAAGTCCCTTCCTTCCCCTCTGGTGATTCCCAGTGGGAGAAAGGAGGGAGAGAAAAGCCCAGCTGCCCAAGGACATCATGCAGAGGGGCAAGTGGCCCTTCCCCAAGCAGCCAGAACCCTGAGAYTGCAGCCTAGCTCAGTGAGGCCTGATCCTATCACCTGTGGCCACCTCCCAGGGAAAAAGCATCATACCCTCTGCAGACCTGGGAGATTTTAACCCTTATTTTGACAAGGTGAAGCTTACAGAACATTGATCTTCTCTAGGGTGAAAAGAAAGTCAGAGTAGGAAACATTTAAAGAGGTGGTCGGTAAAAGAAAAGTTGTATCTTAAGTGAGGAAGAGATGAGAAGGTGCCCCTCCTCCTCTCCTCTGCCTGGGAGCCATCGGGCCTGATCTGGCTGGGATTGCTGCAGCAGCAGGACCTGGCACGTCACAGCAGGACCTGGCAGGTCACAGCAGGACCTGGCAGGTCATGCCAGGCAAGGGGCGCAGGGGGAGCGGGGCCAGCCCCTCCAGCCCCTGTTACCTGCTGGCAGGATGGACAGCAAAGAGGGAAATTCCCAAGATTCTCTGATTTTTTTAAACCTGTGTGTGTTTGCGGAGTGTGTGTATCACCTTTGTAATTGGTCAATCAAGCTGTCATCTCCAAAGCCAGCCACCAACTGTGAAAAAATCACCTCCTTCCCAAACTTACCACAGTTTGGAAAGACAGGTGTCAGCCAGGGAAAAGCTGGAGGCTGCCTTGGAATGCAGAATGTAAACCCCGTCCCCCTGAATTATTATAAATTTGAAATTAAGGGGCTTTCAGGCAAAAGAGATGGGAATAGGAATAACAGTTCTTTACTAAGGAATATTAAAAATTAAAATGTAGTAGTACAAGAAAGCAAACAAATAACTAAAAGAAAGCAGTGCCAGAGTAAGAACCCAGCCTGCCCCTGTTGCTCAGGGGTTGGTCCCAGCCCAGCCCAGCCCTCCTGCAGTGGCAGGGGTGGCTCTGTGGCAGCAGAGAGGATCCTGGAGCAGGGGGCAGTTCCCTCTGAAGGTGCAGTGGTGCTG
>CADDXX010000895.1:52635-63891 GCA_902810485.1 Alauda arvensis | reverse complement strand
TGCCCTGGGCTTTGTGGTCCCTCAAGATTCTTGGTTCTGTCTTATTATTAATGCTGTAGCTCTTTGTTTGTTTGTTTGCTTGCTTTGTTAGATATATATGTATATATATTACTTAAAAACCCTGTTATTCCCATTCCCACATCTTTCTGCCAGAAAGCCCCTTAATTTCAAATTTATCATATTTTGGAGGGAGGGGGTTTGCATTCTCCATTGCAAGGGGAGGGCTCTGCCTTTTCTCTAGCAGACACCTGTCTTTCCAACCAAGACATATGGCGTTCTGCAGACACCTCCCACTGCATGTAGCCCAATTCCATCTTATCTCTCTCTCCACTTTCCCACCAACACCACAGGGAGAGAGGGCATGGGGGATTTTGGTCAGTTCATGACTCGGGATCTAATTCAGTTCCCTCAGGGAGAGGGGGCTTCCTCTGCTATTCCAAGGAATCCTTCCCACAGGCAAAACAGCTTTCCCAGAACTGCTATGGTGTGGGTCACTGGTCCACAGCGTGTAGTCTTTTAAGGACAGGCTGCTCTAGTTTGGAAGCAAGGGCCCTCTCTGTCTCTTTGGGTCTCYCACTGGATCACAGCTTCCTTTGACATCCACTCACTCCAACATGAGCATTTTTCTTACAGGCTGCCCGTGGATGTCTGCATCCCCCCAGGGACTTCACAGATTACAGCAGGACAGGTTTTTTTCACCATGGTCTCCACTGCAGCTTGCAGAAAAATTTCTGCTCCATCTTTTGGAGCACCTCCTGCCCCTCCTTCTCCCCCAACCTTGGTGCTTCCATGCTGTTTTCTCTTACATGTCCTCACTTCCTCCTCTTCTCTATCTGAAAGAAAAACTGCTGCCTGCAGGAACCATTGCCAACAAGTGTTGGAACCCTGACCACTGAGAATTTGAGGCTCTCTGTACTCACAGGCCCTGACCCCCAAGAAAACACTGAGTTTGACCTGAGGTCATGGAAAAGACTTTCAACACTGAATGATAGCACTGGGATTATGGGTGTGGAGTTTGAATAGAAGTGTGTGATATCACAGGGTGGAAAACTTCAAGTKTAAAGTTCTAGAATATAGTAATATATACAAAGCCAGATGGAAGTTTTAGGGTGGAGGCCAGTGCTTCTTTTTCACCTTCTTCTCCATGGCTCTGGGTGTTATTTTGCAATTGGATAGAAAAATCCACATTGAGGGCCAGGGGTGGTTGGTCATTGGGTTAAAAATAAAAATAATTGAGGTCTCATTTCCTAATTGGACAGKTWATCCTTAGAAGGCCTTTGAGAGAGATACTGCTCCATTTTACCTTGTTCCCTTGAAATGCTGTACAACTCACRGTCTGTAATAAAGATAAGGATTATTAAACATCTGAGTCTGAACCAGAAATAACGACTCAAGCATTTAACAATGACTTCGGCTGAAGAAAGAAGAAAGAAGAAAACCCAAAAAACAAGTTCCATTAATTCAAGGATTCTTTCAGCATCCCACAGCTCTGAGAGTTTTGATTTCGGAGTGGTCTTGCAAGGTATTTTACCCCACCTTGCTCCTTGCCCAGCATGACTCGAGGTCTGGGACCCCGCTGAGCCTCTCTCAGAGCAGAACGGCCTGATTGCCCACAGTGCAGGAGGAGATATCGCTGCAAGACAGATTGCAGTAGCTGTCTCCCCAGCACGGGCAAGCACAGGACACCCTGTCCCTGCTGAGGACACTGCGGCAGACAATAGGTAATAAAGATTAATAAACATCCGAGTCTGAACCAGAAACAATGACGCGAGCATTTAACAATGACCCCGGCCAAAGAAAGAAGATAAAAACCCAAAAAACAAGTTCCATTAATTCAAGGATTCTTTCAGCATCCCTCAGTTCTGAGGGTTCGATTTTGTTTGGGTTCTGCCTCAGAGAATTGCTCACCATATTTCTACTGCTGACCACAGGTTCTCTGCTATTTAACACCTCTCTTCCTGCAGGGCACTGGGAAGGAGAAGCTGCCTCTGCCCCTGCCCTTCTGCCCATGGTGTGGCTGGCTAAGGGCAGCCAGTCATGAGGCCTTGGGAAGTCTGACCTGGAACAGAGACTGGACAGAGCTAGAGAATAAAGCAGATATTTATTGAAAGGCTCTGGGATACACCTTGGGCAGGACAAGAGCCAGGCCTGGGCTACACCCAAGGTGGACTCAGAATGATTGCAAAACAGTCATGAGGTCACACACTTTTACAAGTTTTGGTCCATTTGCATCTTGGGGTTTAATTGTCCAATTCCAGCTTCAGGCTGTGAGGTCTCATCTTCTTGTTTCTCCCTTTAGTCCACCCTTCTTTGTGCTTTTGGGCCTGAAAGTTGTCCTTGGTCTTCAGCAGGGAAAGGACTTGCTTTGTGTCCCTGCTCTGTGAAGAGGACTCACAGCACTTAATATGAGGTTCAGAACTACACCTAAGGCAGCACAGAACTGGAAAAACGTAGAAGTTGAAACTGGAGGCATCAGGCAGACAAAGCTCCCCATGGGCCATGCTGAAATAGTGGTTGGGGCGCGTTGCTGAGCGCAGCACAGGGATGCCCCAGCGGCAGCGGCTCGCCACTCCAGGAAAAAACTGTGCGAGCACTGTTTTAAATTTTCTTCTTAAATACATCATCACTGAGGTGTTACCAGCCTCTGTAATCAAACCAGCAGCAGTCCATAGTCAGGGTCATCAGAGACTGCTGGACTTGGTGGAAGCTTCTGGCAGCTTCTCACAGAAATTATATCTTTGCCCCCCCCCCCCSCCCCCACCAAAAACCAGGCCATGTAAAACCCAAAACAGTGGGGAACCCCCTCGGCATCAGCCGCTTTTCCAGCTCTTTTCTGCTTCCCTGCTCTGTCCCACTGCTCCCTGGGCACATCATCTCAGAATTCCTGCTGCCTCTCCCTTTGCCCTGGGCCAGGGGGACAGTTCTCTCAGGTCGGGGCTCTCTGGTGTCGGTCACAGAGAGGGAGGAGACCAGGAGGGTTCCCAGGGCTTCATTGCTCCCAGAGCCCTTCCATGGTGTGGAGGAGAGTGTCCACCTCACAGCATGGCTGGAAAAGCAGCAGCTGCTCCCTGTGTGTGGCACCTCAGTTCCCTGCTCTCTCCACAGCCCTCCAAGTCTGGCCCCAATGCTCCTCCACTCCACTGCCTTCAGCCTGGACTGAGCATTGGAATCGTGCATGTGGAATCACACAGGATTAGCTCAGAAAGAATTACAGCAGGTAATGGGAGCTTTAGGATCCTGGAGAAAATGGGGACATGGATTTTCTGTCATTGCTCGTGGAGTCCAAAACTGGGCAAGAAAACAAAACTCTACAGTGCAACGGCTACAGAGCAGGTATTGGTTTATTCATCGCTGGGAGTGAGGGGGGTCTCTCCACCAAAAACTCACTCAGCCTCCTTTACCCACTGGTTACATTTTAAAAGAATTTCCACTCGCTGTCACAATGACCACATATCATTGGCATACTCATATTTGCATAAAGCTGTGCCATGCTTTTATAGCTGTTTGTTGCTTTTTGGCCCATGTTATCTCAAGAGCCCTGCTATCTTGTTTGCTATCTTGTTTGCTATCTTGCTTGCTTTATTTGCATGTCTTGTTACAATACGACTTCTGCTTAACCTTATCTTAAACACCACTTCTGTTTATGAATTCCCTTTTTTTTCCTTTTGTGAATTCTTTCACAAACATTCTTTCACGTGTTTATTCTCCGGAAATACCTTCCTCTTCCTACTCAATATTTCAATTTATATATCTTCCAATCATCATAGAAACTGTGATTTGTTGACTTACCACAAAAAGCTCTGGCAAAATCCACATGGACATTTCTCAGCCTGGAGAAAAGGAGGCTCAGGGGGACCTTGTGGCTCTGCACAGCTCCCTGCCAGCAGGGCACAGCCAGGGCGGGTCGGGCTCTGCTGCCATGGAACAGGGACAGGACAAGGGGAAATGGCCTCAGGCTGGACCAGGACAGGCTCAGCTTGGACAGCAGCAGGAATTTCTCCATGGAAAAGGTGCTCAGGCCTTGGCAGAGGCTGCCCAAGAAGGTGGTGCAGTCTCATCCCTGGAGGTGTCCAAGGAATGCCTGGATGTGGCACTCAGTGCTCTGGGCTGGTGACAAGGTGGGGATCAGTTGCAAGTTGAACTCAGTGGTCTTGGAGGACTTTTCCAACATTCAGATTTCCATTATTCTGACATCCCTTTCCTCCACTGCTCCTGTAGCCAACACACCCCATTTCTCCATCTCAGAGCCAACTCACAGCTGCTCCCCAGGGCAGGAGAAGCTGCTCCAGCCCATCTCCAGCCAAGGAGTTGCCTTTTTGGCATGCCAATCTCTGCTCTCCCTTTTTGCCAGGGGCCATCGAGCTGGATCTGAACCGCTTCCCCCGGGGAGCCAAGACGTCCAAGCAGTGCACCCTGGAGATGGTGACCAACCAGGCCGGGCTGCCCATGATCTCCATCTTCAAACAGAAGTGGGTCAAGGGCTGGTGGCCGTTCATGGCCAGAGATGAGAACGATGAGCTGGAGATCACCGTGAGGATGGGAAAAGGGGAGCTGAGATGAAGACTGGAAGAAGAACACTCTAAGGGCAGTACAGGTCTAAATTTAAAGGTATAAAGAAAATTTATTATTAACAGAGTCGGAGGAGGATACTGAGAAATAAAAGCAGCTTTTAAAACACTCTTTTCCCACCTCAGCCCCTCCCTCTTTCCTGTGAACACCTAATGCACAGACTCAGATCAGTGCAGATACTGAGATATTTATTGTGAGAAACAAGCTGGTTTTATACACTTCTTCTGATGCCTAAAGTGGCTACCTGGAGCTGAGGCTACACAGAGTTAAAGGGTTTTTTCCCTTTTGGAATTTTTTCCTTCAAGAAAGACACTTAAGGACTGAGTACTTATGAGTACTTAACCAAAGACAAAAGAAGCCAGGGAAGAGAAGACAGAACCTGGTAGTGCAAGATTTGGGGCAGTAAACGGGATGGGGGCTGGGGGGTGAGCATTCTTCCCCTTGGCACTTCGAGGAGAGGATGCCAGGCTGTTCGCTTGCTGTGAGAGGAGTTTCACTGTCACCACTGGCCCCGCTCCTGGGAAACCTGCCACTATCTGCTCCTGTGCCCAGGGATTTCTGAGCTCGCCTCCTGCCCTATTGGAGCGGGCCCGGCCCTGTCCCGCCACCACCATTTTTCCCGCCCGGCTTTGAGGCTTTTGCCTACGCTGACCTCACACCCCTGTTCTGCCGGGACATCTCTGCTGCTCCAGCCACCACTGTGGACCTGGCCATCTACCTCATCACCAGCCCGGGATCTCCCACCATTCCAGCTTGGTGCCTCAGAGCCACTGGGATCAGACTGCCCTGGGCTGTGTGGTCCCTCGAGGTTCTTGGTTCTGTCTTATTATTAATGCTGTAGCTCTTTGTTTGCTTGCTTTGTTAGATATATATATATATATATATATATATATATATATATATAAAGTAAAAAAAACCTGTTATTCCCATTCCCACATCTTTTTGCCTGAAAGCCCCTTAATTTCAAATTTATAATAATTTGGAGGGAGGGGGTTTGCATTCTCCATTGCAAGGAGAGGGCTCCGGCTTTTTCCCGAGCAGACACCTGTCTTTCAAACCAAGACACATTATTATTAGAAATTATTAAGAAGTCTTCAAAGGAAACACCTTGGGCAGTACAAGAGCCTGGCTGAGGCCACTCCCAAGATGGACAGCTGGTCACTAATTTTTACAACTTTTATTAGTTTTGGTCCATTTACATATTTGGGTTAATTTTCCAATCACAACTTCAAGTTATGAAGTCCCATCCTCACAGTTTGTTCTCCTCAATTCGCTGTTGTTTCTATTTTTTACACTCAAAGCATCATCCCAAGGGCACCTGCCACATCGCATTTCTTCACCCCAAGCTCAGGCAGAGAAAAGCTTCTCTGCACTGCCCTGGCGTTCTGCAGGCACCTCCCACCGCCTGTAGCCCAATTCCATCTTATCTCTCTCTCCACTTTTCCACCAACAGCACAGGGAGACAGGGCATGGGGGATTTTGGACAGTTCATTACTCGGGATCTAATTCAGTTCCCTCAGGCAGAGGAGGCTTTCTCTGCTATTCCAAGGGGTCCTTCCCACAGGCAAAACAGCTTTCCCAGAACTGCTATGGCGAGGGACACTGGTCCACAGGGTGTAGTCTTTTAACCACAGGCTGCTCTAGTTTGGAAGCAAAGCCCCTCTCTCTATCTTTGGGTCTCTCACTGGATCACAGCTTCCTTTGCCATCCACTCATTCCAACATGAGCACTTTTCTTACAGGCTGCCAGTGGATGTCTGCATCCCCCCAGGGACTTCACAGATTACAGCAGGACAGGTTTTTTCACTATGGTCCTCACCATGGCTTGCAGAAGAATTTCAGCCCCTTCTCCTGGAGCACCTCCTGCCCCTCCTTCTCCACCAAATCTGGTGCTGCCATGTTCTTTTCTCTTACATGTCCTCACTTCTTCCTCTTTTCTATCTGAAAGAAAAACTGCTGCCTGCAGGAACCATTGCCAGCAAATGTTGGAACCCTGGCCACTGACAATTTGCAGTTATCTGTGCTCACAGGCCCTGACCCCCAAGAAAACACTCCATTTGACATGAGGCCATGGAAACGACTTCCAATAATGAATGATAGCACTGGGATTATGGGTGTGGAGTTTGAATAGAAGTGTGTGATATCACAGGGCAGAAAACTTTGAGCTGAAGGTTTTAGAATATAGTAATATTTACAAAGCAAGATGGAGGTTTTAGGCCGGAGGCCAGTCCTTCCTTTTCACCTTCTTCTCCATGGCTCTGGGTGCTATTTTGCAACTGGATACAAAAACCCACATTGCAGGCCAGGGGTGGCTGGTCATCGGGTTAAAAATAAAAATAATTGAGGTCTCATTTTCTAATTGGACAGTTTATCCTTAAAAGGCCTTTGAGAGAGATGCAGCTCCATTTTAGCCTGTTCCCTTGAAGTGCTGTACAACTCATGGTCTGTAATAAAGATAAGGATAAATAAACATCTAAATCTGAACCAGAAACCATGTCTTGAGCATTTAACACTGACTCCTGCCAAAGAAAGAAGATAAAAACCCAAAAAACAAGTTCCATTAATTCAAGGATTCTTTCAGCATCCCACAGCTCCGAGGGTTTTGATTTCATTTAGGTTCTGCCTCAGGGAATTGCTCACCATATTTCTACTGCTGACCACAGGGCCTCTGCAATTTAACACCTCTCTTCCTGCAGGGCACCGGGAAGGAGAAGCTGCCTCTGCCCCTGCCCTTCTGCCCACGGTGTGGCTGGCTAAGGGTGGCCAGGCATGAGRCCTTGGGAAGTCTGACCTGGAACRGAGACTGGACAGAGCTAGAGAATAAAGCAGATATTTATTGAGAGGCTCTAGGATACACCTTGGGCAGGACAAGAATCTGGCTTGGGCTACACCCAAGGTGGACTCAGAATGGTCACAAAACGGGCACAAGGTCACACACTTTCACAAGTTTTGGTCCATTTGCATCTTGGRGTTTAAATGTCCAATTCCAGCTTCAGGCTTGTCAGAGTCTGTTCGAGATACCTCATTTGCCTCACAACTGTCAACAAAGGGTCTCAAGGACTGAGACCCCCAAACTGAGGTTCTGGCCTGTACAAGGGGGGGAGAAAGGCTGCAAGGACTCGCAGGTGTGCTTACTGGACCAGAGACTGGGAACAATGGACTAAGCCCATGTTTATCTTGGTTTGTCCTGTTCCTGTGTGTGTGGGTCGAAACGACTTTAAGCACCACTACCTTCACCAGACCACACCAAGTGCAGCTGGTTTTGGACAATGGCAGCCAGTGCAGCCAAGTTACTCCCCCACCCCGGCAAACGGCCTCTCATTTTGAAGAAGACCTATAAGTCTGTGCATTTTGGGACCCTATCTTTGTACGTACCCCACGGGAAGAAGACGCATCTATGGGCCTGATTGCCTCGAGGACGCCGTCTSTTCTCCGTGGTAGCTATTGATCCCTTTTTTCCCCTCTTTTCTCTCTCTTTCTCTCTTTTCCTTTTTTCTCTCCCTCTATCGCATAACTGGTGTTGGCACGAAATAAAAGTGCATTGTTGATTTGAACTGGTTTTGTCCCTGTGCTGTGTCTTCTGCGCTCTGAGATCCCCCTAAAACAAACCTATTAGGACTTCGCAGACCCCCTGCAGACCCTAACAAGGCTGTGAGGTCTCATCTTCTTGTTTCTCCATTTAGTCCACCCTTCTTTGTGCTTTTGGGCCTGGAAGTTGTCCTTGGTCTTCAGCAGGGAAAGGATTTGTTTTGTGTCCCTGCTCTGTGAGGAGAACTCACAGCACTTAATATGAAGTTCAGAACTACACCTAAGGCAGAACAGAATTGGAAAAACATAGAAGTTAAAACTGGAGGCATCAGGTAGACAAAGCTCCCCATGGGCCATGCTGAAATAGTGGCTGGGGCGCGTCACTGAGGTCAGCAAGGGGATGCCCCAGTGGCAGCGGCTCGCCACTCCTGGGAAAAAATGCATGAGCACTGTTTTAAATTTTCTTCTTAAATACGTCATCACTGAGGTGTTACCAGCCTCTCTGATTGGGCCAGTAGCCTGTCCATAGTCAGGGCCATCAGAGACTGTAGTAATGCAGTTTTAGACCAGGCAGATATTTTTCCTTATAGGGAAGATATGTTTTAGTTTCACCTTAGGACCAAAAAGGAAAAAGCCCTAGAAACTTCTATGCTCCCCAGGCTGCTATTGGCTTTATGCCCGGACAGAGGCATGGATAGCTCTCTTCACCTGTCTTTCAGCTRTGTAGCCATTCTTCATTGGGCAGCTTGCCAAGGACACCTCCCCAACCATTAGGTACTTAATGGAATGCACAGAGCCTCTTGTGGCTTTTTTGGGGTGCTTTACATAGTGCTAGGGTCTCCCTTGCACTTGTACCAGCTTGTTTTTATTTTCTTTATACTGTTTGTTATTTTCTCTTTTTATTAAAACCGTTTCTGTTAGAACACACGCCTAGAGAAGTCCTCTCGCTCTCACTAAGCCGTTCTGTGAGGTGCAGGCACCCTCAGAGAGACTTGAWACTTCTCCACGTGGCTTATTCCAGGCAGGCCATCTGTAAAAATGTATCAAGAGTCTGGCTCTGCTGGACATGGTGGAAGCTTCTGGCAGCTTCTCATGGAAATTACATCTTTGGCCCCCTCCCTACCAAAAACCAGGCCATGTAAAACCCAAAGCTGTGGGGAACCCCCTCGGCATTGGAGAGTTTCCCAGCCCATTTCTCCTTCTCTCCCCTGTCCCGCTGCTCCCTGGGCACATCCTCGCAGAATTCCTGCTGCCTCTCCCTTTGCCCTGGGCCAGGGGGCAGTTCTCCCAGGTTGGGGCACCCTGGTGTCCGTCACAGAGAGGGAGGAGACCAGGAGGGTTCCCAGKGCTCCATTGCTCCCAGAGCCCTTCCATGGTGTGGAGGAGCGTGTCCACTTCATAGCACGGCTGGAAAAGCAGCAGCTGCTCCCTGTCTGTGGCACCTCAGTTCCCTGCTCTCTCCACAGCCCTCCCAGTCTGGCCCCGATGCTCCTCCACACCACTGTCTTCAGCCTGGACTGAGCATTGGAATCGTACATGAGGAATCATGATTAGCTCAGAGAGAATTACAGCAGGTAATGGAAGCTTTAGGATCCTGGAGAAAATGGGGACATGGATTTTCTGTCATTGCTCGTRGAGTCCAAAACTGGGCAAGAAAACAAAACTCTACAGTGGGACAGCTACAGAGCAGGTATTGGTTTATTCAGTGGTGGGAATGAGGGGGATCTCTCTGTCAAAAACTCACTCAGCCTCCTTTACCCTCCAGTTACATTTTAAAAGAATTTCCACTCACTTTCACAATTACAGCATATCATTGGCACACTCATATTTGCATAAATCTRTGCCATGCTTTTATAGCAGTTTGTTGCTGGCACTTTATGGCCCATGTTATCTCACTTGCCCTGCTATCTTGTTTGCTATCTTGCTTGCTTTAGCGGCACGTCTTGTTACAATATTACTTCTGTTAACCTTATCTTAAACACAGCTTCTGTTTCTGAGTTCCCTTTTTTTTCCTATTGTGAATTCTTTCACAAACTATAACACTTTCTTTCATGTGTTTATTCTCYAGAAATACCTTCCTCTTCTTACTCTATATTTCAATTTATTTCTCTTCTAATCATCATAAGACACTGACTTACCACAAAAAGCACTGGCGAAATATGCACGGACACAAAATGATTTTTCTTAAGAACAAAATTCTCATGAATGAATCTTGTAACCAGTTTAGAAGAGGGAATAGGGACGTGTTTCCCATGAGCGAGTTTGACCAAGATGAATCATCCTTTATTACCTCATGAAGTATCATTGCATATTGCAAGAGTGGATGTCCATTTGTTGTTATTTGCCCTGACTGATCTCTGTAAGGACATAAGGCCTCCTCCAGCCCTGGCTGGGTCACTCCTGCCATGGAGTCRGGGGTCCAGATGGTTTCAGTTTGCAGTGTGCACGTTCCTGMTGGCTGGGGGTGAGGCAGGAGTGTGCTCCTGCTGTCCCAGGCTGGCAGGGGTGGAGAGGGAACGGTCCTCTGGCTGCTCTTGAAGGGACACTGAGGAGCTCAGGAGCTCCTGAGGGAGCCGTGCAGCACCAGGTGCAGCGCTGGCAGAGAGGGTGTCATGGTTCAATGGTGCTGCAGAAYATTGCCTGGGGGTGCTGTGCCAGCAGCTGGACAGGAGCCCAGGGGTGCCCAGGTGAGCAAGAGGCCACTGACCCCTGGGCTGTGCCTGCTCTGGGGTGGCAGCAGGGCCAGGGCAGTGCCTGTGMCCTGTGCTGGCACTGCTGGGGCACCTCCAGTGCTGGGGGCAGCTCTGGGCCCCTCCTGACAGGAGAGACCTGRAGGGGCTGGAGCGTGTCCAGGGAAGGGAAYRGAGCTGGGCAAGGGAATGGAGCCCCAGCAGGGCCTGARGGAGCTGCCCAAGGGGCTCAGCCTGCACAAAAGGAGGCTCAGGGGGACCYTGTGGCTCTGCACAGCTCCCTGCCAGCAGGGSACAGCCAGGGGGRGTCRGGCTCTGCTGCCAGGGAACAGGCACAGGACAAAGGGAAATGGCCTCAGGCTGGGCCAGGGCAGGCTCAGGTTGGACAGCAGCAGGAATTTCCCCATGGAAAGGGTGCTCAGGCCTTGGCAGGGGCTGCCCAAGGAGGTGGTGCAGTCTCATCTCTGGAG
>CADDXX010000895.1:6353-48478 GCA_902810485.1 Alauda arvensis | reverse complement strand
CTTGTGGCCTTGGTGGGATGGAAGCTGAATGCTCAGAAGGATTTTTTGCAAGGAATAAATCTCTGCAGTATCCAAATGAACTGAGACTGGGACAGTTTTCAGGGTTGTGTGTCAGTGTGAAAAACCACAAAGGTTTAAAGGCTGGTGTTCGGTGAAGGCACCAGGTCCATTAGGGCGAGAATCATGGAATGATGGAATGGTCTGAGTTGGAAGGGACACACCCGGGTCCTGGGAGAGGCAGGATCAAAAGCTTTACTGATATCCAAAAAGCTCAGATTAACTGGCTGTCCTTGATCAACTCCATGGTTTAATGTGTTGTGCAAGGAAATTTAGGATGACAGTCAGGACTTTCCTTCTTGAGTCCGTAGTGGCTGTGGCACATTACTGCCTTGTCCTTCAGGGGTTTTTCAACAAAAATTGACCAGCAGGAGTGGACCAATGCTGGTTTAAAAGACAGGTGTCTGCCAAGGAAGGCAGCTTGAAGCTTCCTGGAATGCAGAATATGACCCCTTCCTCTCCATATTATTATAGCTTTGAAATTATGGGGCTTTCAGGGGAAGATACATGAAAAGGGATAACATGTATTTACTAGAGGATATATAGGTATACCAGGAGAAACCAACAGCAGCAGCAACAACAGAGGCAGAAAGCCACTCCCAGCCTTGTCTCACCTGCCAGGCACCGCCCCTTCGCTGCAGTTCCGGGCACGGCCGGCAGGGGCGCTGGGGACTCCCGGCTGGGCGGGGCGAGTGCGATGATTCCCCCGCGGCTGCAGGGGGCGCTGTGGCGCGGGATCGGCCGCCTCTCGGCCGGCAATGGCGGCTCGGGCACAGGGGAGAGGRGAGTTGGCTTCCCCTGCAGAGCCCGCGGGGAGCAGCCGCTCTCAGCGCCTCTGCAGAGCCCGGGCGGGGAATCCAAATGTAGCAGAAAACCCCAAAGCAGTGGGGGCTGGGGGGGGGATCACTCCTTTGCACAGCTCACCAGTGATGGCTGCTCCTGAGGTGGGGCCTGGTGGGGCCAGGGGTGCTCCTAGGTCTCAGCACAGCGCACACCAGCTCTGGGCTCCTGAGGCACAGAGGAGCAGAGGAGCCATGCTGGCAAGCCCTGGCCACAGTGCTTAAGCAAGAAAAAACCAGGAGGGGGAAAAAAGGAAAATACCATAGGGCAGCAGGATCTCAGGTCAGACCTGCTGTGCTGCATGGCCCCTGTATTGATCACCCCTGCTGGAAGGAAGAGCAGCCCCTGGCCCCCAACCCCACACAGAATTCTGGGCCACCCTTCACCCATCATGATATTTCTGAGTCAGGAGCTGGGAACAGTGACAACTCCAGACACAAACCAAAACCAAACCAAACTGGCTCTGGGATAACAACCATCCCCAAGACAGGACTCAGAACCTTCCAGAGACGTTTGTCACGATCTGTTAATACAACGAGGGGTTGTGATGGTTCATTTCTTGATCTCAGAGTGCAAAACACACAAGGAAATTGCAGGTTTAATCAAAACAATGCACCTTTATAGCTGTCCCCAACACGATAATGCGATAGTGGAAAAAGAGAGACAGAGAGAGAGAAAGAAGAGAGAGAGAGAAAAAGAGGGGAATAGCTACCAACAGATGAGACAAAGTCCTCATGGCCATCCACCACTAGATCCRTCGTCTTCTGTGTGGGGATCTTGAGTCTTAGTTGATTTAGGGAGTCCTTTTTATAGTCTTTCCAAAGCACAGGTAGTTGGCCAAAGGTGGGGCAATAGGAACAGTGTGTTGGGGGAACAGAATAGAGACAGGACAGGTACGGTACAGGCCAGCCTGGCAACAATCACAGCCAGTGCACCCTGACCTGTCCATTGTTCCTGTACGGGTTCCCATGGGGATGCATCCCAGTCTTTGCCCAGAAAACACACCTGGACGCTGTCCCACCTCAGCCAGGCCAGAACTCCTGTTTTGGGGTTTTGGGGTTTTTTCAGCCTCTGTTCTTGATGACAGTCATGAGGCAGATGAGGGATCTTCGGACAGTCTCTTACAGCATTTCCCACAGGCCCTCTGTAAGTCACCCCTGAGCAGCCTGAAGTCTCCTCCTCTCAAGGCCAGGGCTCAAGGTTTGCTGGCACTTTTCCTCCTGTCACCAGGGATTTTAAGCTCAGTGGCTCYRTGGTGGCTGTGGCYRARATGGCCACCAGTGGGCACTTGGCTGACAAGACCCTCTGTGCTAACGAGCAGCAGATCACGGAGGGCACCTCTCTGAGTGGGCTCCCAAAGTCTCCAGTCACTCCAGGCACAACTGTGGGCAGGGACAAGGTGAATTTTCCCCCTGCCCTGGGCTGGGCTCCCTGAGTGTGCCAGGAAGCAGCTCCTGGCGTGACTGGGGCAAGGGAGGGGCTGCACTGGCAGCTGGAGCAGGAGCACAGCTCAGAGCCCCTGTGGCTGTGCCAGGCGTGTGAAAAGTGTGTGTGGGAAGTGTGGGGTGCCCATGAGGGRGTGTGTGAGCACYGCCTGCAGGTGCTGGGAGCAGCAGGCTGGGCCAGGCAGCGAGCAGGGCAGGTGAGGGGCAGGGCAGAGGGTGCAGGATGCAGGCAGGGCTGYTGGATGGGCACAGGGGCTGTGCCAGTGCTTCAGGGAGCCAGGAATGCCCCTGGCTGTCTGCACTTGTGAACTGAGTTCTGCTGGGAGGATGTGGGCGATGGTGAAGGCAGCACCTTGTCCAGGGCAGGTTGTGTGGCTGAGTCTGTGTGTCTGTGTGTATCTGTGCTGGTCTCTGGTATACACACTCTGAAACCTGGAGAGACTCTAAAACTCAAAGAGTAAATGAGTTATAAAGTAGGTATGTAGTTTATTCCAACCGGGTGTCTCCTTGATAGCTCTGCAAAGGCATGTGCACTCCCGCGCTCTCAACATTCTCTTTTATCCTCTAAAGTGTTACATATACATTACRTTTCACAATACATCTATAAATACTCATTTCCTGGCTTCACTTTGCCCCTCTTCACATGATTATTACCACATCAGTCCTTTGTGCCTGCGCACTTGATTCTGGTGGTTGTCTTGGGGGTCACACGGGATGAAGTAAATGGTTTTCATCAAGGTTGAACTTCTCACCCCATCTCCTTGTGCATGCTCACTTGTCAGGTCATTGAAGAGATAGGGTCTCCATGGTTTGTATCATTAAGCAAATTTTATTGAACACACTGCTGGTTTATGTACCTTTCAAGCATAAGCTAAAACAGTAACAACCATATCAATGTTTCTCAGTAACATTGCCTAACTAGGGCCTAGCACAGACTTGTACAGGCCTGCACTGTCTTGCACACAAACATACGTACATACACCCTGATCTCTTCTTCCTTCAGGGTCTTGCCTCTACTTGGCAGGGCTTGTAGCCCTCTAGCACATCTAGTTCTGTAATGAGTTCAGCAGTACTCTGAGTCCTGCATCCAAGCTGTATTCCCACACTCACTGATCATTTGGTCACAGTCCAAACCATGAAGCTAGTCTGCTATTAATGAAGCATATAAAACGTCCAGTAATAAATTAATAAAATAATTTTTTACRAAACAACACGACAAAATGCCAGSATGCCACAGACAAAAGACAGAGCCGAGCCCTGGATCAGCACCTGTACAGCCTCTATCACACTGTACACCCCCCCCCCCCAGTTCATGAAGTCGCTCAGTGAAGCCAATTTTTATACAGTTTTTGTACAGTTTTTCTGCCCAGAGGCCACATGGCAACAGTCTTTTCAGTTTTCAGCCTTCATTGCATATTCATACTGTTGTCTTTTCAGCATTTCTGGTCTACTGAATAGTTTCCTGGACCAAGATAGGTTCTTGATGAGATTTCCAAGGGGTTTCATTCAGATGTTATCCTCAGCATCAGCGTTAATGGCCTTGGTAACTGCTGTCACCACCTGTCTGATATCCAGCTATCTTGCAAGTCTGCCTGTCTTTCTGTTGCAAATGCCCATCTCCAGTTTTACTGGCAGTGATGATACAATCTTTGGATGTGCATTCCAGGATCCCCGACAAATGTTTTACAGTGAGAGAAGCTTGTTTTATGTTGATCATATATCATTTAATACAGAAAAAAAAATGAATTATTTCAGGACTTATATTACAATCCCTCCCCTTTTACATTAACACATTAATTCATGTTTTGCTGAATACATTAACAACTTTACAACAAAAAACTTTTATTAGCTAAGTATTCTGGGTAAAGAAGCTTTTTATTCAGAATCAAACTCTTCTTTATAATTGTCCCAGGCTCAATGGTGCGTGGCACAATACTGCTCGTATTTGTCCCACTCTTCCTTAGCTCTAGCTTCGAACTTTTCTAAAACTTCAGCAGCTTTATCCTTTTCCTCCCTTTCTCTTTCAATTTCATAATTTTATATGTTGGAGGGGTTGTACCTGCTCTCCCTGAGACCATTTCTGGGTCCGTGGGCGTGGCTGCGATCTGCATCCTTTGCACTACTGAATGTATTAGACAAATAAGGCAAGGGATAAGACATGGTAAAAATACTATCCCTGCCACAGAACAGAATATTAGGAAGCCTATCTTTTTCCACTATGCCCCTCGAATAATTAGTCTCACTATGAGGTTTGAAGTATCGAGTTCTATTTTTGTACGGGAACATGAGCTACCTTTTTGATTTCAGCTGCCAAGCCCCAAATGGTCTCTCCATAATCATCAATTTCTATACAGCATTCTGATTCATTAAATTTCCCGCAGACCCCTCTTTCATCTGCTAATAAGTAATCAAGGGCAATACGATTCTGATATACAAATGCCTGCATTTGTGAGTGCTGCTTGGCTAGGAGTTCCAAAGCATCGGAACTGTGGTTGGACACAATTTCTACTACTGCATGCAATCTTATGAGTCGATTTAATAAGTAAATTGGAGTTCTATAACCCCAACTYCTGTCATGGGCCCATGGGGCTGGGCTATAATATTCTGTTATTCTCTCGGTGGTCTAATCTTCGTTTCCCCATTTTTCATTGCCTCCTTCATTAGGGAGCTCCTTTCTCAGCTCTTTTTTTTCTCTCCCTGAAGTCTCATACAGGGGAGCCCCTAGCAGATTGCTTTCTGATCTTGGTAACGTGAAATTTGGTTGGATCATTCCTGGTGTGCATGATCCCTTCCATCTCCGGGGTAGTTCGCTATAGGCCTTTTTGCTGCAGATCCAATAAATTCCCCCAGGGTGTTCCACGTAACTTTCAGGGATTCAGGCTCTTCCCATTGCTCCTTTAAGTCCTCTAGGCTCTGGTAAGGGTTTGCTCCAGGGCTGGGGTTCCAGCATAATCTAATCTGGTCTACCCATTCTTGGATTTTTCCCTATTCCAATATCCCGAGGGAGGCTCGGGTTGCCAGACCTTTGTTTTATTATTGGAATTCACTGTTAGTGTGGGTATGCATGGAGTATACCCCACTACTTCAGTGTATTCCTTTCCTTCTCTGCTGATGCAGAGAGTCCCAATTACCCTTTGATTCAATATCCAACCCTCAGATATGAGCACCGTTTTTGAAATTTGGTCATTATTCCATTTTAGAAGTTGCTCTGGAGCTAAGCCCTCACCCTTCCAAGGCTATTTTTCTGCCGACTTTAAACCCTTGCGTATTTAGCAATTTGATAAACCCAGCTCTGTGGCAATTTCTTGCATTAGATCTAAAAACAGGTTTTTATCTGACACTGAGAGACTCCCATCCTCATACTGTTTCTCTAATTTCTCGTATTGCTCGCTCAGTGTTTTTATCCTTTCTTGTTCTATTCTGAGTTTCTGTGCTATTGATTCTTGTCTCTTTACTTCCTGAGCTACATGTTTCATCTTATTCTCAGTGTCTAAACCCTCTTGGTTCTGTGTGAAGCTGAAGGTTTCTTCATATTTTAAGCAAACCCTCTCATCATCCTCTTTCAGAAGATCTAATATAACAGGCTCATTTCTGGATGGGAGTTTACTATACTTCAGGTTTCTTCCCACCCAGTAAGTTTTCCCGTTCATCGTGCACAATCCCAATTTTTCACAATCATTAAACAACTTATTTACCTGGAGGTAAGCTACAAAGGTGAACTCTTTTCTTCCTCCCACCCATACAGTTCAACTACACTGGTTGCACGTCAGGATATTAGGTGCCCATTCCACGTTCTTCCTTACCCTCAGGGACTTGCTCTTTCTTTGAGGCAATTCTGACTACTTTATTCCAGGCTTGGCCCTGGGATTGTAACAAGTTATTTCTCCTGCCAATTCGCAAATTTCAAAGAGAGTACCGTTGTGATCTCAGTGCCTTACTGCCGCRTCTTTTGGGCAGTTACGTTGGATCTGGTGTGTCCTTTGTTGTCCCTCCTGGACACTCTTAAAGCAAGCTTTGCATCTGCTTAGTTGTTTAGTGCTCGGCTGCTTTTCTGTTTGAAGGCCGGCCATCTGGCACAAGGCTAGGCTCAAGACTATCAGGATTTGCCATTGCCTCTGCCATTCCTATGCCCACTGGGTTGTCACCGGCAGCAAGGAGAGCCATCTTCTTGGCAGCAAGAGAGTTCTTCTGGGTTCCTGTAAATTGTCCTGGCCGCGTATCTCCTCTTAAAGATACTCCAGCGCACTGATTTTACTTCCCTGGCGCTGCAAGGCACTTTGCTATTTGTTCTCCAGCACTCTACAAAAGAAACCAGGGAAGGAAAGACTGAAGGGACAGGGGAGCGGGGGTGTGGGCACTTCTTCCCCCCGCAAGGAGAGAGGACACCCAGGCTGTTCGCTTGCTGCGAGAGGAGTTTCACTGTCACCATCGACTCCGCTCCTGGGAAAAACCTACTACCATCTGGTCGTGTGCCCGGGGATTTCTGAGCTCTCCTCCTGCCCCACTGGAGTAGGCCCGACCCTGTCCCGCCGTTGCTCTTGCAGCTTTTGCCTACGCTGACCTCGCACCATCTGCTCAGCTAGGACATCTCTGCTGCTCCAGTCACCACTGCGGGAACTGCCCATCTGCCTCATCACCAGCCTGGTTACAGCTTGGTGCCTCAGAGCCAGAGATCAGACTGCCCTGGGATTTGTGGTCCCTCGAGGTTTCCTGGTTCTGTCTTATTATTAATGCTGTAGTTGTTTGTTTGTTTGTTTGCTTGTTTTGTTAGATATATATATATATAAAATAGTAAAAAAAAAAAACCCTGTTATTCCCATTCCCACATATTTGCCCGAGAGCCCCTTAATTTCAAATTTATAATTATTTGGTGGGAGGGAGTTTGCAGTCTCCATTGTAAGGGGAGACCACTGGTTTTCCCCTAGCAGATACCTGTCTTTTCAAACCAAGACAATAACCTTTGATGTAAAATGAGTGCTCTGGTCTGAGTCTATGTAATCTATTATCCCATATCTAGGCACAATTTCTTCTAGTAGAATTTTAGAAACTGTCCGTGCAGTGGCCCGACAAGTACAAGGGAAAGCCTCTACCCAACATGTCAACTGATCTACCATCACTAATACGTATCTATACCTCCCTGCTTTTGGAACTTCAGTATAATCTGTTTGGACTCTTCTAAACAGTTGGTATGCTAGCGGTCAACCCCCAGGGCAGTTTGTCTTGTCCTGGCTTTATTAACTCTCTGACAAACCATACAGCCTTGTACCTCCTGCTTTGCTAACTCGTTGTTAGGGTCTGCAAGGGTCTGCGGAGTCCTAATAGGTTCGTTTTAGGGGGATCTCAAAGCGCAGAAGACTTAGCGCAGGGACAAAACCAGTTTAAATCAACAATGCACTTTATTCAGTGCCAATCAACAGTTATGCGACAGTGGGAGAGAAAAGGAAAAGAGAGAAAAAGAGAGAGAAAAGAGGGGAAAAGGGATCATAGCTACCACGGAGAAGAGCCGGAATCCTCGAGGCGAGATGAGCCCATAGATGCGTCTTCATCCGTGGGGTGCGCACAAAGATAGGGTCCCAAAATGCACAGTCTTTATAGGTCTTCTTCAAAATGAGAGGCCTTTTGCCAGGGTGGGGGAGTAACTTGGCCGAGAGGCTGCCATTGTCCAAAACCAGCTGCACCTGGCCATGGTCTGTGGTGTGAGCAGTACAGTGGTTAGGGTCGTTTCGACCACACAGCAGGGACTGAACGAACCAGGGTAAACATGAACTCAGTCCATTGTTCCCAGTCTCTGGTCCAGTAAGCACACCTGTGAGTCCTGGCAGCCTTTCTCCCCCCCTTGTACAGGCCAGAATCTCAGAGTTTGGGGGTCTCAGCTCTGAGACCCTTTGTTGACAGTTGTGAGGCAAATGAGGTATCTCGAACAGACTCTGACACCACCCCGTGACTCACGACTGGCAACAAACGTCAGCAAGGGTGTCTTCAGGGCTGGTACAGCGGGGGTCTCTGGCGATGTTATGATGTCTTCAGGGCTGGTTTGGGGTCTTCAGGATTCTGTACTCTTCCGTTTTGGCAGCATAGATCCCAGAAAGGAAAAAACAGACAGCGAGGAGAGAGAGAGAGAGAACAGACAAAAAGAAAGAGAGAGAGAGGAAGAGAAAGAAAAAAGAAAAGATAGGAAAATCAAAACAAAATAAATCAATATCAATTAATATTTTGACAATTTAAACAATTTTCTTATAATCAAAACAATTTTCCTTARAACAMTCAATAWACAATTACAATCAATATTAATCATAAAAATTCTTAAAACAATCAAACAAAACTTAATTCAATCAATAAACAAAATTTTCTAAAATTCTTAAAATAATTCTTAAACATAAGCTAATCTTTTAATCACTCTATAATATAAATTTTAATAATTATATAATATAATTAAAACAAACAATATTATTCAAAACAAAACCAAACAATTTTCAATTGATTTGCTGTTGCAGGTTTAAATTTAAAACAATTTTTTAAACAAAACCTAATTTTTAATCACAATAAATATAATTAAAACAAGCAATACCACTTAAAACAAACAACAAACAATAGGGGTGTCTTTAGTAAATGGAGAATTGACCAAATTTTGTGCATTCATTTTTCTTGATCCTTTTCAAAATTTCAATTAGGACCTGGTGAAGCAACAATTGCTTAATCAAAGTCAGGTTCGTTCCAATGGGGGTAGGTGATAACTGATGTAAAACTAGATTGCAGAAGGCAACCTTGTTGTTCCCTAACAGTGCAAGGTTCTAAATTAACAGTTTGCCATTTTCTGACAGGCCCATTTTCTATGCTCGGAGGATAGAGAACAGCTCCATCATGATTCAGCCCTAATGCAATGACAGGGAATATCAAATGCACTGAAGCACTGTGTATTGTTAACACAAAAGCTGTGACTGTATTTGTATTGGAGTTATAAGTGAGGTTTACTAAATTCCACCAGGATTGGAGTTCTCTTTTAAAGTCATTAGCATTATCCCAAATTATTTTCCAAATTTCAGTAGGGAAAGTGCCTTCTTCACCCTCCCTTATTATTGAAGCAACAACTGTTTGCATCCAAAGCTGTGCTTGGATTCAGCTAAGCAATAAAGAAATATTAGTTTGGGTGGCATTAAGTGCATCAATTATTAATTTGTGGTCATTCACATTTATCCTTTCCCAATTTGGCACTGTTGTGTCCCCAAAGCAGTTAAAGAGAACTGGAGAGGTTGTTGTGATTTTGTCAAATCTCTGGTGGTGGCAGCTAACTTATTCAACAATACTTCAGAATCAATGCTGTTTAGGATTCCCAATCCTGTTCCCATAACACCGGTTATGTCTCTTGCCATTCGTCTTTTAGAAGGATTCTGTTTCCTCAATCAGGTGGTCCACCCCTGAAAAAAAAATTTGCAAAAAGGTGAACAGGTTGGCTAAATTTCAGAAACATTGGTCTGCATCAGTAATTTGACCTTTTTAATAGRCCATGCTGGGTTAAACAATATTTGTTGTTGGCCAGTTTCCTGATTATATACAATCCAATTTTAAAAATCTTTGGTTTCAGCCGGAGGTTGGGTAGTGGGCGTTGTAGGTGTTACATTAATTTCAAGTTTCCCAATGCTTAGTGTGGTTTCCGTGTCCCTCGGAGTTCTCCTGTGAAAAGTAAGCACAACAGAGTCTGCCGACAAGAGGCAGGAAATTAGAATGATGGAAATTGTCCAGCATATATATCTGATGTTCTTTCCCCAAAGCATCAAAGGCTATCCATGCATATTTATTCAGAGAAGTTTTCAGCATAAGTGGTACCTGTATTGAAACTGTTTGCCCCAGGTAATGAGCTGCATTCCTGGGATCCTTTGACCCTTTTAGTGAGGGAATTAAGCTTGGAGCTTTAGGGCAAAAAGAAGTGATTTTTGGACACCCATTCACATCTTGCACAGCTTGTCTACCCCAGTTTCCCTCCTGTGGTTTCAGAAGTCGTTTCAGGAGACCACTCGTCCCTTTCACAACTCCATTGGCTTGAGGGTAATAGAGGGTGAGAAAAGTCCATTTAATCACTTCACTTGTTGTCCAATTATTTTGTTGCAAAAAGAGAAGCCACACAGTACATCCCTTAAACACAGCATAGGAATGAGTGTAAATACAGACGAGAGAAGCGTTCTGCGCCTCGCTCTGGAAAACACTCAAAACAACTATGAACTCCCCAATTTGGGCACTGCCTTCCCCTTCTTGTTTAGCTGAAGCATCTGCTGTCTGCTCAGGGGAAAAGGGAGGGACTACCTTAGGTTTGTCTTGGTTGCTCAACAATTGCCTTGCTTCATTTTGAGAAGCATTCCATTCCCTTTTTACTCCTTTTCTCAGCAAGTTAAAAAGAGCTCTACTCTCAGATTGTACACTAGGAAATGCAGTTGGCGTGAAGCCTGGAGAGTCAGTAGAACCGGTTTGGTCGCTTGGATGTCCAAGCTTGTCAAAAGGATTGATTGCTGCTATTGTTTTTTGGAGAAAATTTGCTGGCATAATTTCAGGTTTTACTGGCAATTGCATTGGTAAATCATAACCAGAAATTAATATACGTTCATGTATCATTTCCAAGCAGGCAGCTTTGGGAATGTTTTCTGGAGTGCCAGTAATGGCTAGAGGGTCACCTTGTTCAAGGGGTTATGTCCCCCTGCCCAGCAAGCTGCACGCTGTGTCAGGGACCCTGGAGTGGAGATATTTCCTGTTCTTAAGAAAACTCCACATCCCCAGTACCCACTGGCTTCTTGTTCTTTTTGTGGGTAAATCTGTTTGATCTTCTGTATCTCATTTTCTTCTGTCTCTTTGGATGGATCTGCATGCTTTGAGTTTTTCTCTCTCTCAGCTCTAAGAGAAACTTGTAGCAAATAGTTTTGATTTCTTTCCTGCTCTAATTGTTTTTGCAAAACTTGTACTAGATGTTGTAAGGAATCTATGATTTTTTGCTCTTCATTACGTCGCTTAAAGCGATTTTCTATAGCGGCYGTAAGACAAGCTCCTAAAACAGAACATATTATGGCTTTATCTTGGCCAAAACTAAATTTTTTTCTATGTTGTAAAAAACATACTCTATCAATCACATTTTCAAAATAATACCAGTTATTCTGAGCCCATTCTTCCCCTTCAGGAGAGGGCATTGCATTATGTTTTGCTAGCAGAGCATAAAATGCATTCTTATGTTTCTCAAGCATTTTTTTGAAGGGACTAACCACTCTCAGGGAGGTAATTCTTAAAGTTACACAAACTGCACAGCTACAACTGTGTTTCCCTTCGCTTCCCTGAAGTGGGTGAGGGGACCAAAACTGCTTGGGAGGTTCTCCTTAGTTCCAAAATAAAAGTTGTCTCCTCAACTACACCAAACAGCTCAAAAAACATGCAACAAAAAAAACAAGTCCCATCTTCTGCACAATGAGATCGTTTAGGAAATCTTGAAGACAGGGGATGCTTTTCACCTAGGTGTATACAGTTTGCGAGAAATTCCCTCGCCCCCCCCTTGCTTTCTAACAGCGCTCACCAAAGTGGCATGTTAGGTGCGGCTGGAGCGAGGGTCCTTCCCCTGTTACAGACTATACACCACCTGCAACCCCTCTGTCTAGCAAGATCCTGGGCAACAGCTGACTACGCCAATTTAATGTTAACTGTCGACTATGCCAATTTATGTCAGCTGCCGACTACGCCAAATTAATGTTAGGGTTCTCAAGGGTCTGCGGAGTCCTAATAGGTTCGTTTTAGGGGGATCTCAAAGCGCAGAAGACTTAGCGCAGGGACAAAACCAGTTGAAATCAACAATGCACTTTTATTCAGTGCCAATCAACAGTTATGCGATAGTGGGAGAGAAAAGGAAAAGAGAGAAAAAGAGAGAGAAAAGAGGGGAAAAGGGATCATAGCTACCANAAAGAGAGAGAAAAGAGGGGAAAAGGGATCATAGCTACCACGGAGAAGAGCCGGAATCCTCGAGGCGAGATGAGCCCATAGATGCGTCTTCATCCGTGGGGTGCGCACAAAGATAGGGTCCCAAAATGCACAGTCTTTATAGGTCTTCTTCAAAATGAGAGGCCTTTTGCCAGGGTGGGGGAGTAACTTGGCCGAGAGGCTGCCATTGTCCAAAACCAGCTGCACCTGGCCATGGTCTGTGGTGTGAGCAGTACAGTGGTTAGGGTCGTTTCGACCACACAGCAGGGACTGAACGAACCAGGGTAAACATGAACTCAGTCCATTGTTCCCAGTCTCTGGTCCAGTAAGCACACCTGTGAGTCCTGGCAGCCTTTCTCCCCCCCTTGTACAGGCCAGAATCTCAGAGTTTGGGGGTCTCAGCTCTGAGACCTTTTGTTGATAGTTGTGAGGCAAATGAGGTATCTCGAACTGACTCTGACACTCGTAAACCTCCTTACAACCAAAGAATTTTAGAAATTGTTTGGCTAGTGACTGTGCTCCCCAGTGGGTTTGTTGATGATGTCTTTGTAATATTTTCCTCATATATTCTTTTGAAACTAGTTCCCTGCCATCTGGTAGCTTCCATTTTCCATCATCCAAAATTCCCCCCATCTCTCTGTACCCTTCAATCTCCTGTGTAAGACAGGAAGGATATTCTAGAACATCTCTGTTTCTGATATCAGGGATTTTAAGTACGAGGAGGGCTCTCTCTGCTTCCCTATCTGCTAGGTTATTACCCCAGACCCAAAAGTGTGTCCCCATTTGATGCCCTTTTATATGTACTACAGCAATTGCTTCTGGTCCCCTTATTGCATCTAAAATATTTCTTATAAATTCTTCGTGAGCTAAACTTTTTCCGCGGGTGCTAATTAGTCCCCTTTCTTTCCAGATCTTCTCAAATGTGTGTACTACTCCAAAGCATATTTTGAGTCTGTGAAAATCATTCCTTTCTTTCCATTTAATTTTTTTAGAGCCTGCAAAGCTGCATACAACTCACATGCTTGTGCTTACCAGCTAGGACTTAAAGAACCTGACTCCACTACTTGTCCAGAAATGCCATCTATTATGGCATATCCAGATTTCCTTTTTCCCTCAAAAATCTTTTGATTTATCCACAAACCACTTTTCACCTTCCTCTAATTCCTCTTCTTCTAAATTGGGTCTTATCTTTGTTTGCAGTTATGTTATCTCGGCGCAGTTATGGGTGGAACCCTCACTGGCTTTCCCAAACAAAAATTGTGCTGACTTCTGGACTGTTGCTGTTTTTAGTTTCAAGTCCAGAGAGTGAATTAGTATAGCCTCATACTTTAGCAACCTTTAACTAGTGAGCCACTTTTCCGCTTTTTGCTGCATGATACCTCTTACCTTATGAAGGGTATACACTACCAGAGGTGCCCCGAAGGTGATTTTCCTGGCTTCTTCTACTACAGCACCACTGCCACTATAGCTTGTAAACAAGTGGGCCAGCCTCTGCTCACCGGGTCTAGGAGTTTGGATACATAGCCTATGGGTTTCTTACTCCCGGCCCATTCCTGTGTTAAAACTCTATGAGCAGTGTGATTATTCACATCTACAAACAGCTGGAACTGTCTCTTCACATCCAGAAGGCTCAGGACTGGGGCTGCCATCAGCACTTCTTTCAACACCTTAAACTCCTTATCATGTTGCTCCATCCATTTTATCTTATCTGTGGGTAGTTTCTTGTATAGGAACTTCACCTTATCACTATACCCTTCAATCTATTGTCTACAGTACTCTAGGAGTCCCAGTAATTGCTTAATCTCCCTTTTGGTTCAAGGTACAGGTAATTCTATAATTCCTGCTATTCGGTCTGGATCTAATGTCTTTTTCCCTTTTGTAAGCCAGTATCTGAGATATTTTACTTCCGATTCTGTAAACTGCAATTTCGCTTTAGGAACTTTTAATCCTTTGTGCCCTAGAAAATTTAGCAAGGCTATAGTACATTTCCTCACATCTTCCTCCATTCTCCTAGCTATTAGTAAGTCATCAACGTACTGTAGGAGCTTGGTCCCCTCCTGGGGAGTGAATTGACTCAATAATTGTTCCAATTGCCTGTCTCCAAACAAATTTGGGGAATCTACAAAACCTTGGGGAAGAGACATCCACCTAAACTCTTGTTTTCGGTGGGTCTCGGGATCCTCCCACTGAAATGCAAAGCAATCTCGACTCCCCTCAGCCAACGGAGAGGTCCAAAATGCATCTTTTAAATCAATGATGCTGTACCATACATCATCCAGGGAGACCCGGTTTAAAAGCCTGTATGGATTTGCCACCACTGGAAACTTCGTTTTTGTCCTTGCATTTACTGCTCTCAAATCCTGAACTAACCTATAGCTTCCATCCGATTTCTGTACCACCAATAGTGGTGTGTTATGCCTGGATATGCAAGGCTCTAGTGTCCCCTTTTTTACTAAATCGTTAATTACGGGTTTCAGTCCCCTTCTCCCTTCCATTGGGATATGGTACTGCTTTATCCTAATGGAGTCCCCCGGTTTTTCTATTTCAGTTTCAATGGGTTTCATGGCTATCCTTCCAGCCTCTCCAGGAGTGTGCCAGACCCTCGGATCTATCTTATTTTTGTCTTCGGTGGTTAATTTATATAAACTAACCACCAGCTGTGAATCTTTTACTATTAAATTCATTCCTAAGGCTACCATGAGGTCTTGACCCAACAGATTTTAATTGGCCTCTTCTACTAATAACATGTTCCCTAAGCAAAACTTGGTGTCAGATTCCACTTCTACATTTTTAACAACCGGGACTTTGAATGGTTCTCCTTTTGCACCAATAACTACCATCATGTCTCTACTCTTTTCACATCCGGGAGATAATCACTTAAATGTACTCCTTTCAGCCCCTGAATCAACTAAAAATTCCATTATTTCCTTCTGAGGTCCTATCTTTTGCTTTATCAAGGGCTCCTCAGATGGTCTAGTCCCCAGAATAAAAAGCCCCTGACACCTCTAATCCTCTGGAAAATGGCTTCAGCTTTAATTCTCTTTTTGCAGTTAGGTTTGATATGCCCCTTTTCCTTACAATAATAACATTCTAGACTACCTCCCAGGTTTTCAGGTTTCTCCTTGGACAGGGCTGAGAATTGCTTTTTATGCGTGTTCTTCTTCCCTGGCTTTCCAGGTGCCTGTGACCGTTCTTGTTTCTGGGCTTCTCTGACTGCCGCAACCAACACCCTTGCCTGGGCCTTCTGCTTCTCCTCGTCTCGTCTCATATACACCTTTTGGGCTTCCCTAAGCAATTCTTGCAAACCCTTTTCTTGCAAATTTTCTATTTTCTCACACTTTTTCCGTATGTCTTCCCAGGATTTAGCAACAAACTGTGTTTTTAACAACACTTCCTGGATAGGAGAATTAGGGTCCATACCTGAATGAACTTGTAAGCTCTTTCGCAGCTTATCCAGCCACTCTGATAGTGTCTCATCTCTAACCTGACACTCTCCGAAGACTTTACTAATATTTTGGCCTCTTGGCACTGCCTCCCTAATACCTTGGATCACTAGATTTCGCATATCAGTAATATTTCTACATCCCTCCTCAGTCTGAGCATCCCATCACAAGTTCTGACTAGGCCACTTCTGCTCCCCTGTTGATCCCTGGGGATTTCTACGCTCCCAGTCCCGTATTCCTGCCTGTCTGATCATCGCCCTTTCTTCCACATTGAGCAATGTCTTTAAGATTGCTGTGATATTTTCATACAAGTAAATGTTTGTCCCTAGGAATTCATCAAGCCATTCTGCAACTCCAAAAGGATTGTCCATTAATCTTCCCATTTCCTTTTTAAAAGCCCATACATCTGTTGTATTAATGGGTATGTTTAAGTACCCAATTATTCCTGGAGCATTCGGTACTTCCCTTAGTAGGAGAAGATTATTGCCCCTCATCCCCACTCTCCTCCTCTTTTGCCTTTTTCTCCTGCCACCACATTCGCATAGACTGCGGGGTGGGGGCAGTTTTCACTTTATCCTGATCTGCGGGCAGGTTGGGACCAGGGATGGGTTCTAGGTCTGATAATTCTACCTTAGGGTGTTGAGGAGCAGGGACATGCCCTATTAAAGGGACTATATACCAAGGTTGAGATGCACCCCTGGGAGGCGGCAGAAATTCTGCTTGCGGGAGTCGTGCCTCCAGCTGAGACACGGGAGCCGCAAATGGAGGGCTCTGAGCTCCCTGCAACAGTTGAGACAGGGATCCCGGGCTTTCCAGAGGGGGAGCCTGGGGTTGTAGAGGGGGTGGCATCAGATATGGGGGAGGGAGGTGATCCAAAGGTTCCCAGGGATCGGCTGGTTTTACTGAAGAATTCTTCGCTCGCATCGGAAAGTCTGATGTTCGCCTGTTTTCATAACCTCGCATATTCTTGCTCCTCTTTAACCCACGGCTGTTTGTTGTCCACATAACTCCTTAAAGCCCTACAAGTCCACTTATCAAAGGTCCCAAATATAGGCCAGATAATATGTTTCCCTATTTCTTTTCCTCCCCAGACTACCATGCAGTAACAATTCAGTTTCTCTTTGGGTTTACTTCTCAGTATAGGATTTTCCTCCCAGTCCACCAACACCCACCCCACAGGGCTATCTAAGAGGATCTCAGGTATATTCTCCTCGAGCTTCTTTGTGGAGCTCATGGAAGATTTTTTGTATTTCTTACTTTGTACCTGTCCCATCTTTAACTATTTTATCATAAATTGCCTACTTTTCTCTTCCTGTCGGCTGTACTTAAAAGATGTGCCTTATCCAAACACACCCTCCCATGTGAGATTTCCTCAGTACCGTGTTCTGTTCTCCAATTTTACCAACTTACTAGCTCTTCAATTGACCGAATTGCAGAGGTTTCAGCTGATAAAGAGCTCTCCTCTTTCTCCTCTCACTACCTCTGTGGACCTTACCTGGCCCGAGCTAAAGAGGCTTACCAGTCCCTGAACTCTTAAGAGATGTCCCTTTCCTCCCAGCTCCCTTGGTGACCACCCAAAGCTTCTACGTGAGTTTTGGGTTTGTGTGTATGAAACACAGGTTTTACCCTGTCTGCACTAGCTTCCCCCTTGACCGACTGTTTCCCTTGCAGGAGAAAGGAATTGCGATCGCAGGACCCACACTCGCTTCGTGACCAGGTCACATCTCACTCACACGCACAGTCACCCCACTCAACCACATGATACTTACGGCCTACTTCCCACGTGGATTCTTTGTGCACGTCAATTTTTGCAAGTGAATTTGCTGGCCGCGGCCCAGAAAAGCCTCCTGTCTTTCCCGAGTTCCTTCCGAGAGCTCTAAAGCTAGCTTTCCCTGCAACCCTTTTTGTATGTGGCTCCAGCTCCCAATTGGTTGGCAATTCAGCTGAAAAACCAAGATCTCCCTGTTTCGCTGGACTGCTAAATCAGTGGAGGCGCCCTTCCAAGTGAAAAGTGGGGGACCGCAGAGCCCCAAAGCTGAATCACATCGGGCTCACCAGAAACTATTATAAATGAAGCATATAAAATGTCCAGTAATAAATTAATAAAATAATTTATTACGAAACAACATGGCAAAATGCCAGGATGCCACAGACAAAAGACAGAGCTGAGCCGGGGATCAGCACTGGGTGAACTGCATGTACAGCCTCTATTGCACTGTACAAACCCCGGTTCACAAAGCCCGCTCAACGAAGCCAGTTTTTATACAGTTTTTCTGCCCAGAGGCCACATGGCAACAGTCTTTTCAGTTTTCAGCCTTCATTGCATATTCATACTGTCATCTTTTCAGTGTTGCTGGCCTGCTGAAGAGTTTTCTGGACCAAGATGGGTTCCAGATGATGAGATGATGATATTTCCAAGGCGTTTCATTCAGATGTTATCCTCAGCATCAGCGTTAATGGCCTTGGTAACTGCTGTCACCACCTGTCTGATATCCAGCTATCTTGCGAGTCTGCCTGTCTTTCTGTTGCAAATGCCCATCTCCGGTTTTACTGGCAGTGATGATACAATCTTTGGATGTGCATTCCAGGATCCCCAACAAATGTTTTACAAAAGTGAGAGAAGCTTGGTTTATGTTGATCATATATTATATCATTTAATACAGCAAAAACACATGCATTATTTCAGGAAATATATTACATAGTCCAAACCGGTTTCAGGAGTCTGAGGAGGCAGGTTATCTCAGCAGCCTTTTAAGTTTAGCATACTTCATCCTGTTCTGCTGAACATCCTTCACCTTATCACACATCCTTGCATTCTTTCCTGTTGTTTTTGCACATATACCGTCTTCTGTTCACAAGCAGTTAGCACAGTAAAATGCAGCAAATATTAAACAATATGCATCATCTAAATATCTATTTATACTCAATACCATGCAAATTTCTGATCCTGTGTCTCAACTCAGCATCAGGGTTGATATGCAATCAGGAAAGCGACAGGCACATCCAGTGTCCTGGGAAGGACACCCTGGCTCTTGTGCCATCCCAGGCTGGGCTCCAGCAGCCAGGAGGGAGCAATCCCCAGGGCTGCAGAGCCTCTGCCAGGAGCCTGGGGCCCCTGACAACACCTTAAGGAAAGTCTCTTTTCTTCCTCCACAGACATGGCTTCACAGGAGGACACACAAGACAGGGATTCAAAGGCACAGCTCCTGGCAAAGGCATTTCAGGAGGAAGGATTGGATGCTGGATACTGGCTGCCCAAAGTGTCACAGATCCTGGGAATTGAGTGCAGAGAAGCCCTGCAACATCTGGAATATGAAGACTATCTCAGGTTGGAGTGTGAGGTACGGCACCCCTGGGAGAAAAAGGCACTCCAGAAACTCCTGAAAATAATAGATGAGAAAACAACTGCTAAAGAGGTGCAGAAGGAGCGCTTGGATAAGAAAAAGCAAAGACAAGAAGTGGCAAAACAAGCCCTGAATGATCTGACAGAAATGCTCAAGAGCCATAGCCACAGCCAGGATGAGCTGAGAGAGAAAGCAGAGACTCTGTGGCAAGCCATGGAGATTCCCAAAGAGTTCTGGCCAGCACAAAATAAACCCTTGGAGGATATGCTGGAGAGCATCCACAAGCAGCTGGAGCAGCAGGAGCTCTCAGCAGGCAGGATGGAGAACATCCCTGACACAGAGGTGCTGAGGCGGGCATCGGGGGGACTGGCCCTGCAGGGCATCTACAGAACCAGCAGACCTGAAGATCTGCTGGCAAAGCGAGAGCAGCTCCTCAAGGTTCCTGAGGGATTCCAGCTCGCCGGCCCAGAGCAAGGATCCCTGCTTGAGAGGAAGGAGTTCTCTTCCTCTGCAGCAGAATCCACTTTCACCAAGTCCATGGAGCAGCTGGGGTTCAGCATGAGCCTTTCTGCCAAAGTCAACTTCAGGGGGATTAATGTGGGAGCAGGTGTGGATCACAGCAGCTCCTCCCAGTCACAGGACACCCACACATCCCGCTCTGAGCAGAGCTACTTTTGCACCACCAAGTACSAGTACTTCCCTCTGGCCTCCTGCTACTTCCAAAGGCATCAGCTTCGCCTCTCGGATGCGGCTCTGCAGGAGCTGCAAGACATGGAGCAGCTTTTGAGCATCACTCGGGAAGAAGACAAGGCTGCACTGCTGAATTGGTGTGAGAGGTTCTTCAGCAGGTTTGGGTCCCACATAAACCAGGGTCCCCTCCACTTTGGGGGGATATTCTGGTGGAAGGCATCGACAGAAGGATTCCGAGCCGAGCAGCAGAAAGAGATGAAGCGACAAACGATCAAAGCACTGAACTGCTTTGTCGGCGCCAGCTGGAGTGGCTTTGGGGCAAGAGTTGCAGGGGACCTGGATGTTTCTAAATCCAGCTCAAAGGCTTCTGTATGGGGAAGAGATGGAGAGAGTTCCCATACAGCAATTCAGCTCTACATACTCAAAACAGGGGGCCCACCAGACACTGCTTCTCTCCCGCAGTGGAAAACGGGGCTCATGTTTGATAACACAACGTGGTGCGTTATTGACCGTGGCTTGGAGCTGATCCCAGTGTGGGACGTCATCCAGCGCAACCACTGCAGGGATTTTAAGTCCGTGGGTCAGATGAGCAGAGCCCTCAGGGCTGCGTACAAGGAGCTGACAAATCAAAGCACTGGAACCATTTTTGGAGAGGAATTGAGCAGTGCAGTGCAAGAGGCCAGAGATTTCATGCAGATCGTGAAAGCCTGGGAGGTGACAGTGGATGAAAAGAAGCTGCTCATGCTGATGGAGCTAAAAGATGGTCTGCATGCAAAAACCAGGAACCCCAGTGTGTGGATCAATGTGTGCCTATCAGACAAAGCCCTGCAGGACTTGCTGGTGAACACTGTGCAGATCTGCCAGGAGTCACCTCCAAAAAACACCCCCTCTATCAAGGTGATGTTGAGAAGCCTCCTCGATCCTCATATCTACTCTGTCAAGGACTTCCCTCAGGCTTCCTTCATTATGCAATGGATCTTCCAGACTGAGCACCCACTTCCCAGATCTCCCAAAGTCCCTGAGCTTGAAGACCTCATCAAAACACTGCAGCAAATGAAGGAGCACATCCATGCTGTCACCTACGCACCAGGAAGCTCTGCTTCTGATATTTATGACGCAAAGATAGAAGCCACCCTGACCTGCAGCCTCGCCATCTACTCCTTACTCCAGTCTCTCCAGGAACGGGCTCAGAAGGACATGGAACTCTTGGTGCTCTTGATTGCGACCAGCACAGGGTACCAGGTGGAAAGCAGCACTTTCCTGCACTTCCTCGGACACCCAGAAATTCAGTACATGGCCAAGGAAATGGAAGCAGCACATGACGAGTACGTGAACCTGAAGAGGCAAGATGCTGACAGAGCTGAGGCCTCCCTTCTACTGACGGGTCTGACTGTGACACTCGAAAGGCGAGAGCTGTCCCCTGAGCAGAAAAGGAAGCGTTTAGTTTTCATGGAAGATCACATGAAAGGCTTGTGGTCCACACGGATAACCAATCTCCTCCAAAAGCACAGAGGTGACGCAGACTGGGAGAGGCTGGAACGGGACTTGCATTCCTTGATCAGTGGGTGTTTGGATGACAAATGGGAAGAACAGAAGATGCAGAACATACTCAGTGACCTGGAAGACACTTTTCCAACACCTGAGCTTCCCATTCAGTCCCAGTCCGAGTCAGACAGCAGCCAATCCAAAGGAAATGAAGCCACTGCAAACCAGGAGTTCCTGCAGTTGCTCAAGCGCCTTGGACTGGAAAGTCACTATCCAAGGAAAATGGGGATGGGAGATTTCCGCTCCATCTGCAAGACATCTCTGCAGCATAGCCAGCCCAGCAAGGACACAGAACTGCCAGGTTACTTCTTGCAAAAGCTGTTGACTGTGGATTACAGGGTGAGGTACCTGACTTGCAGAAATGACCCCAACCCAAAACTTGCATCCCTGCCACAAACCACAGCAAAAGACCACCAACACTCAGATTCCTCTGAATGGTTTGTTGATGATTCAGAGGAAGCAGCCCCTGAAGCCACAAGCAGGGACAGCCATGTGCACCCCATGGACCTGCAGATGGCCATTTTCCATTGCGCTGATGACTTCCTGAGACAGACCCTTGCAACCAAGCTGGCCTTCTGCCAACTGGCACTGCCACTGCTGGTGCCCAACCCGTGCACTTCACACATTGAGTTCCCGATCTACGCCCTCAGCCAAATCCAAAGGAGCTGGAAAGAAATGGAGAAGTCAGGAAAGCAGGGCCAGACAAAGAGTTACAACAACGCACTCATCTTTCAGGCACAGACACCCATCGTGTCCTTCATCCACATTGGCAGCTCGGCCTCCTCTTCCAAGTCTCAGCTCCTGAATGCTCTGCTGAGCAGGCGCAAACACGACACTTTCTTCCACCGCCACTGCAGGGGCAGCACCAGAGAGCGTTTGCTGATGGAAGGGCTGGTGGAGATCGCCTGGTACTGCCCCAGCGGAAGCCCCGATGACACCTTTGAGTGCTGCGTGGCTTTCTGTAACCTGCACGGAGACGCCAGGGATCACGGAGCACAGCTGCAGTTCCTGCAGGACATATCTGCTGTCAATGTGGTTTTTGTGTCCAATTTAAAGCACATGGACAGCAGGGGGACAGATCTTCTGCAGGGCCTGTGGCAGTCACAAAGGCCTTTGGTTTGTCTTCTCACAGAAAAGGAGAAGGTTGCAGCTGGACGATCCAGCAAAAACATAACAATAGGGATCAAGAACAGGAATGAAGCAGAACTGACAGACCAGCTGACCAAAACTATCCAGGATCTTTTGGAAGGGTCTAATCTACGTTTCAGTCTGGATGCCTGTGTGGACAAAGCTCGCCAGCATGGATTCATAGTGGATGCAGATCAACCCGCATGTGTGACCGCCAAAGCAGAGGCAGAGGAGCTGGTGAACCTTCTGAAGAAAGAGAAGCTGTCTGAGATCAAATCCCAGCTGCTGCCACTTCAAGGAAAATTGTGGTACCAGTGGTGCAAAAAGGACAAAGAACTCGCTCGCTTGCAGAAGAGGAACAAGTGCATTGAGCATCATCGCAGCCAAATTGAAAATGAGAAGAAAGCAATAAGAAGAAAGCAACTTGAACAAGCTTTTCCTCTCAACCATCTGATGAAATCATTCCTTGGCTTTCTCCAGACCCAGCCAGCAGATACTAAGAAATACTTCCTGCAATGGATGAAAGTCTTTATGAGAGAGCTGTCCTGTGGTCGCCTTGAAGAACTGAGGAGAGATTATCATGAATTATGGACTGAAATTCTGGAAAGAAAGAAAAGCACGGGAAAAACCAGCATGAATGCTCACTTGCTGAGTCGCTTGGATGCCCTCTCTGATGAAATAAATGATTCATCCATCAGCCTTGAGCACCTTCTGAGAGAGGTAGGGCAGATTTATGAAGCTCTGCAATTATTGAAGAGAAAGAAATACCATTTTGCCAAACTGCCGTCAATTGCAGCAGAGCTGATGGTTTCAGGATATCCCATGGAGCTGATGGATGGGGACGCTTCTTACCTGCCCTTGCACTGGGTGGGAGCAATCTTTGACAGCTTAATTGAGAGGCTGGGGGACAAACGAGTGTTTGTGCTCTCCGTGCTTGGCATCCAGAGCACGGGCAAGTCCACCCTGCTGAATGCCATGTTTGGCCTGCAGTTCAACGTCAGCGCAGGGAGATGCACCCGCGGAGCCTTTATGCAGCTCATCCCAGTGGGCGAGGAGCTGCAGCAGGACTTGGGCTTTGATTTTGTGCTGGTGGTTGACACAGAGGGACTTCGTGCAACTGAGATGGCCAACAAACAGTCCCTGAACCATGACAATGAGCTGGCCACCTTTGTCATTGGTGTTGGCAACTTGACTGTGATCAATATCTTTGGAGAAAATCTGTCAGAAATGCAAGATGTTCTCCAGATTGCTGTGCAGGCTTTCCTGAGGATGAAGAAAGTCAATCTTTCCCCAAGCTGCCTCTTTGTCCACCAAAACGTGGGAGAAGCAACTGCCAAGGAGCAGAACATGGAAGGACAAAGGCGTTTGCAGGAAAAGCTGGATGAAATGATCATGGTAGCTGCCCAGCAGGAATTCTGTGACATCTCCTCCTTCAGCGATGTCATTGGCTTTGATGTGAACACCCACATTCACTACTTTGCTCACCTGTGGGAAGGAAACCCCCCAATGGCACCACCCAACCCCAACTACAGCCAGAACGTCCAGCAACTCAAGAGCAAAATCCTCCAGGCTGCCCAGAAGCAGTCCAAGCGCAGCATTTTGAGGCTCTCGAGCCTGAAAGATCGGATTGGTGACCTCTGGAACGCTTTGCTGAATGAAAACTTTGTTTTCAGCTTCAAGAATTCCCTGGAGATTGCTGCGTACAGGAAACTGGAAAGTGCCTTTAGTCAGTGGTCCAGCGGGCTGAGGAGTCACATCTTGGATGTACAGATGAGACTGGACAACAAAATTCGGAATGGGGACTTGCAGAATGTCACCAGAGAACACCTTGAAGAGCTGGTGCAAAAGACAAGTGATGCCATTGAGAAAGAACTCGAAAAGTATTTCAGGGAAGACAAAGACTGTGAGATACTGGTCCAGTGGAAATCAAGCACAGAGCTGAAGCTGAACGAACTAAAAGAGACTCTTCTTCAGGAAACAAAAAAGAAATGTGAGCATCTTATTGAGTTACAGAAGGAGCAGAGGAAACTGGATGCAAGGAAGTTGGAATATGAAGATGAGCTCCTGAGACGGAGTAGGGAGCTGGCAGTGACTCTCAAAGGGAAGAGCCTGAGTGAGACAGAACTGAAGGACAACTTTACTCTTGCCTGGAAAAATTGGATCACTGAAGTCTCCCATGAAGCTCCTGCTCCAGAGCAGGTGGATATCGATGCAGAAATCAAAGATGTCCTTCTAGAGCACTTTAGGGAGCCAAATTTCCATGAAAGGATCCGGTCATTTCCCAAAGACAGAGAATTTTCTTTTGACATGAAGAAACACATCACAAAGAAGAAGTATCTTTGCTTTATTCCAGATCCAAGGAGCATTTCCAGTGGTGATGTGATCAACTTTCAGCGCATCACAGACAAGATCATAGCGAGTGTGAGGGCAAACATTGCCAAGAAGGAACAGGAGAAACGTGATTACAGTCGAAGTTTTATTCATGAAATACTCAATGAAGTACAGAAAGGTGTGAACTCTGTCCCCAGGAATGCAAAATTTCCTTTAAACAAAGAGTACAGCATGGATTTGTCTCTCTATCTGTGCAAAATGGCAGCAGAAAGGTTTAAAGCCATGCGTGAAGCCTTCCGAAAGGCAAATGACCCAGTTGTGTACCTGAGCAGCAAGAGAGAAGATTTCTTCCAATGTTTCCAGATTTCCTGCCAAGGAGCCACTTCGATCACAACTTTTGCTGTTTTCCTTCGTGACAAGATTGAACCAGCTCTTCACCGGGCAGTCTATGAGAGGACAGCTAAAGACATTGCTGAGGACATGCAGAGCAAATTCCCAGATTTTAGGGGCAGCAGAGCCAATCTGGAAGTTTCCATCCTGAGATACCTGGCAGAACAAGAAAAATTTGAGTATTTCAAGCAGTACCTTAGGTCTCCAAAAGAGTTTTTTCATAGTTACATTGAGACACGAGTTCAGAGTCACTGTTCAGATGGGAGTAAGAGGCTGGAGAAGTTTTTAGATTCCTCTCTTAACCTTCTCTATCGAAACATCCTGTCAGCTGTTTCTTTAGCAACCCAAATTGTCAAAGACAGAAAAGACAGAGAAGACAAAGTCTCTCTTTGGCTGGATGAATTTTGCAGGCAACTGACAGAAGTGATCAGCTTGCCCAGAAGTGACCTGAAGGGCATCGAGCACCAGGAGGTCACAGACATTGAGTTCCTGAGTGGTGCCATGGCAGTACCGCTGGATGCCATGAGGGACAGGCTCAAGAAAGAATTTGCTGATGCTGACCTGAGCTCATTTTCAAAGCAGCCTCACACCATCCTGGCAGAGCATTTTTCAGGCTGCTGGGCACAATGTCCCTTTTGTGGGGCTGTCTGCTGTAACACCATGCAGGGACATGATGGAGACCATCAGGGGGTCTTCCATCGCCCACAAGCATTGATGGGAACCATGAGGCGTAAGAAAGACCAGCTGATCATTGATATTTGTTCCAGCCTTGTTACAACTAAACTCAAATTCAGGTGTGATAATGGCAAATGGATCAAATACAAGAAGTACCGTGATGCAGGACCTCCTTTTTCCAATTGGAAAATTCTTTCTGATTCATCCATGCAGGCATACTGGAAATGGTTTGTGTCTCATTTCAGGTCAGAGCTGGAAGCTTTGCACAATGGGAAATTTGAGGGTAAAGGAGAAATCCCTGAGGCCTGGCAGAGAATCACCAAGCAGGAAGCACTGTCTGAGCTGGACAAGCATTAGACAACTTCCATGAGAAGGAAGAACTGCAATGGTTTTGAGGTTTAGGAGAATTTTGTACCAGGCTCTCCAAAAAATGCAGATACAATGAGGATGCTCTCAAGCCCAGTGGAGACAATGGCATGCAATTGCTCCCAAATTTGGTGAAATAAAATGCGTTAGTTTGGCCATCACTGAGCAATTCCTTCATGATAAAGCCAGAATCCTCCTGCCTTCTTGCCATAAACATTTACCTCTGCTTTGTCCTAGAGCCAAACCAAACCCCCTCCTTGGAGCGATCACCCTCATGGCCAAGCCTGAGCCCAAAGGCCCAGGACAAGGGCAAAGGCAGCAGTCCAAGCACCCCCTGGATCAGCTGCTGTGAGACAAGAAGGGACACTGACCCAAAGGCAGTTTTCCTGCAGCAAGGAGGTGTCCTGCTCGGAGAAAGGGCTGTGGGACCTGAGGTCAGCTCCACGCTGACTGCAAGCTGAGCTGCTTGGCTTTTGGCCATCATCCTTCCCTCCTTCCCTCATTGCAGCCTCCTGGATCAACTGAGATCGTTCTTCCCACTGGAGCTGTTGTGCCTCTGGGCTCAGGAAAGCAGTGACACGACCACCCCAGGGCTCAGGCACTGCTTTCACTCCCTGTCTCAGAGGTGCTGTGTCTCTGTCCAGGGCAACTGCTCCTGCTCAGGTGCCAGCTGCTGCTGCCCTTCCCTCCAGCCCTCAGCCACAGCAGGAGCCGCTCCTGCCCTTGGCCTCACTGCTGAGCAAAAGCCTTTGGAATGCCCCATGTGGACAATCCTGTCTGCCAGCACCTTCTGCAGCAGCCCTGGGGGCAGTGCTGCTGCTGTCCAGGCAGGCTGGTGGCACCAGAGCCGTGCTCTGGAGAAGATGGCACCACTGGCTCTGCCCCAGAGGTGTGGGGGCTTTTGCTGTGTGCCAGTGCTGCAACCCCACTGGCAATGCAAGGGCCAAGCYCTCCTGGAGAGCTGCCTGAAGGGCTGCTCCATCCTCATCCCCTGCAGCCTCTGCTAATAAAGGAGTTGATTTGGACCACACTGCTCTATGTCTGCTTTGTGTTCAGGGGAGCCACAGCTGGGGCTGAGTCGAGCTCTGTGTGCTGCAGACAGGCAGGGGACAGGGGGTGGCCCTGGGGCAGGGATTTTGGAAGCAGAGGCCCTGCTCCATTCAGGGTCTCTGCTCCAGGGGCAGCTTCACGGTCTGCAGGGACAGCAGAGAGGGCAGGAAGGCCCAAACCACAACATCCAGGAAACCAATGTCAGTGGCAGGTGCCAAGGGAGGCAGTGCTGGGAACCAAGCCTGGCCTGTCACATGCACTGAGGGCTGGGAAGGTTGATCCCAGTGAGGTTCTGTGCTCTGGAGCTGCTCAGCTGGGAATCTGCAGGACAAAAGGGGAATGGGCCCAAACTCTGCCAAGCCCAGCCCGGCCAATCAGACCCAGAGCCAGTGACAGGAGYCAGAGCTGGGCTGTGTGAGCGTGTGCTGCAAGGGCTGAGTGCCAGGGACTGGGGGCAGCTGGGCTGGGAGGGGATTTGGGCTGGTTCCTGGAGCCACAATGGGACTAGAGATGCTCCTAGCCATGGTATCACCTTCTGGGCCCAGTGCAGCTACTGGAGTGAGTGGCGGGGACCCAGTGCCACAATTGGGTGTAGTGCAGAGGACCCAGTGCAGCAAGGGGGGGTGGCCTCAGGCCTGGGCTGGGGTGTCAGGAGGGTGCAGCGTCCCTCACCTGCTACACTCACCCGTGCCAGCTGTCCCAGATCCCTCTGCAGTACAGCCAGACTCTTGTCTGCACCTTTCCCTGTCTCTGCCAGAACCCCTTGGCCAAAGTCTGCCTCAGTGGGATCATTTGGAGGGCCCTGCAGTGGGGAGGAGCACAAACAGCTTAAAGGTCTTTTCCAACCTCACCAATTCTTGGATGTGGTGCCTTCAAGTGACATCGAGATGCAGCAGCTCCCCCAGGCTGCACCAGCTGGGACTAAGGGTGCTGTGACCCTGTGTAACACCCCAGAACATTGACATGGAAGGGGCTAAAAGGAGCTTCCTTTGCTCTGGCTTGGCACACAGGAGAAATACCAAGAAGATATTTCTCAAGAGGCCAAAATTGCACAGAACTTTCGTGGCAAAAGAGGGAAAACCAAGGAATTCGATCAACCTTTTCCAGTCCCTGACACCCTGCAGGGTCCCGAGGTGAGCTGCTGGTGTTGGGGTGGACTGTAAAGTGGAGCAGGAAATGTCCCATGGGATGTGTCTGGGGGCTGGCAAAGGAGGGGGACAGGGCTGGGGTGCCTGGCTGGGAGGAGCTGGGTCGGAGATGGAAGAGATGGTGGGGAGCTCTGAGAAGACCAGTTTTGCTCTTAAGTTTCCCTTCCCCCGTTTCTTCTCCCTCCCTCCCCAGAGAAGCTGTGGCTGCCCCATCCTTGGAAGTGTCCAAGGCCAGGGCTGGGGGGACTTGGAGCACCCTGAGATAGTAGAAGCTGTCCCTGCTCAAGGCAGGGGGTGAAACAGGATGGGCTTTAGCGTCTCTTCCCACACGGAATCCGTGAGGACTTAGGGAGATGAGAACAGTACAGGGATACCTTTGAACCCTTTCTGGTACCTAAAGGAAATCCAAAAGAGACAGAGAGAGACTTCTAAGCAGGGTTGGAGTGCCAGGACACGAAGAATGGCTCCAGGCTTACCCAGGGCCGGGCTGGATGTGTTTTCTGCGCTCTTTTTTCCCGCTTTTCTCGCTCCCCTCATGCGTGGGGCCCTCCCGGCCGCCAGGCGGCGCCATCACAGAGGAGCGGGAGCAGCACCGAGAACTGCACCAGGAACGGCACTGGGATCAACGGGAGCAGCACTGGGAACAAGTGCGGGAGCAGCACCAGGAGTGCCAGTAGCACTGCGAACGGCAGCAGCGGCAGCAGCGGGAGCGGCACCATGGAGTAYGTGAGCCCCGAGCAGCTGGCCGGCTTCAGCAAGTACAAGGTAGCGGCGCTGACGGGGCCCAGGCTTGGGGCCTGGTGCCGTGAGGGGGGCACTGATGGGCGGCCAGGCCTGGGAGGGGCGGCTGGGGGAGGTTGGGGGCCATGGAGAAATGGAGGCTGCAGCGGGGCCTGGGGGCCGGGGTGGGATTTTGGGCAGGGCTGTAGGGGGAGCCGGAGTGTGGAGGGAGTTCTGGGGTTTAGGGTGCAGGGAGGGGCCACAGCAAACTCTGAGTTTTAAAGGGAGCGAGGGGGAACCATAGGGCAGTGTTAGAAATAAAGTCCAAAAAGTCTTGAAGTTGGAATGTTAGAAGTTGTATGTGTTGGGTGGTGTTGAAATGTTGAGTACTGCCATACTCTAGTTGCTGTCAAAACCAGTTCTGTACCCTGGTTTACCCCCTTCCCTAGAACCCCTTAAGCCCCCATGACCCCTTACCTGCCTCCACTGCTGCCACTGCCATCGCCAGGTCGCCCTGTTGTCCACCACAGTCAGACACTGCCGCCTGTTGCCGACTTTCATCGAGGGAAGTCACCGCCTACCTTCCCACCTCCACTCCTGGTCGCCTCCCACCTGTCCATCACCCCAACACTACCACCTACATGATAATTGCCTCCATTCCCAGGAACCCTTGCGGAACCCGGAAATAGCAGTAAGATCAAACCGTCAGCATTCCAACAAACCTAGTCAGGAATAAGGGAGATGAGGGTCTCTGCTGTAGAGGGAAAACCCTAGAGAGTTCATCACTGACGTTTTACCTCCTCGCCATAAGCAAAAAGACACCCAACAAGAGTGACATCCCTGGGCAAACTGAAGCCGGGTTGAGATCCTGTGGCTCCTGTGAGGCTGAACTCCCACCTCTGCAGTGCACATTAAAGCCAAAGCAGGCCTCCTCCTTGTGAGGAGCAGTGGTGTAGGCATCCCTAGAGCGACCCCCTCTATTTTTAATAAAGGCATTAAAAGGAGGGAAAATATATCTCCTGCCCATTTATTTCAATTTTTGGGGGCTCGTCCTGGAAAGAAGAGCTGTGCCTGAAGAGGACCACAGATTGCAAGGTGCCCTTGGCCTGGGCCTTCAGGACAGCTGGCTGACCAAGACAGAGGAATGCCGTGGATCTGCCATAGGAGAACCAGTAAGTGAGTGGGATGGGTGGAAGGAGTGGAGACGAGCGAGTGGGTGAATGAGTAAGACAGAGGCCGGCCGTACCCCCATCTTGTACCCCTGAAGCGAATGTGGGCCCCTTAGTACCGCAATTCTCGACTCCCACGAGGGGGTTGGCCGGGAACAGGGGGAAGCGAGTGGCTTGGGAGTGAGTGAGGCGTGTCCTATGGGGGCACTGAGCAGCCCCTCCCCTCCTTGACAAAAGGGGGGTTAGAGAGTGGGGCCTTGGGCGGGGGCCCTGATAAGAGCAGCTAACCGGGGTCCAGAGTTAGTCCTTGGCAGAGGGCTCAACCAGAGCTGCTACCAGGGACCAGGGTTAGGCCTTGGGTGGGGGCACTCAAGAAGAGACACTACAAGGGGTCGGACTGAGGCCTTAGGAAGGGTGTGCTGCAGACACCAACACCAGAGGCCTAACCAAATAGATTTGGGTTGGAATTAAAGAATTTAATTCGCCCGTCAGTATTTTTACTTTTGTGTAGGGGCACCTTAGGAATCTGAGTTAGAAAAATTGAGTTCAAGAGGATTCTTGTTTAAGTCACCCTATAAGTACTATTTCCTTTCAAGTAAGGGCACTGTAATTTTTTTTATTAAAAATAGAGAAATGGGAACTCGCCTTAGTAAGTTGGGAAGAGCAGGACGGGAAGTAAAAGCAGATAAAGAGACCAGGAATATACCTCCCGGGAGTGCGCTCGGGAAGAAGTTGAAAGAATGGGAAACCAATGAAACCACTAGAAATTTAGGGAAGGAAAAAATGATTTATTATTGTACAGTAGTCTGGTCTGCCTTAAACTTACTGGAAAGATGGCCATGGTGTGGGTCCCTAGACCCATAGATGTGTAGCCAGTTGAACCAACATCTGAAAAAATGGGCAGATCTAGAACAGGAACAAATTCAATATGCTGCTGCTTGTAGGCTGGGAAATCAGGGTAAAAGAGAGTCAGCAAGAATATGCAAGTTAAAAGAACAAGGGCCAGAGAAGAAGGAGAGCAAAGAAGAAAGGAAATCCCCTGCATGGCACCCCTTTGAACACTTACCTCCTCCCCCTCCTAGTTACCCCAAAATTCCCCAACCCACTCCTCTAAGCCTTCCTGTCTCATCTGCCATTTGCTTTCCTCCTCCACAACCTGCTGTCCCCGTTCTTTCCCAACCTGTTCCCCAACTAACCTATGCCCATCTATACCGTCCCTTCCACCCCCCAATCAGTTAATAACATTTCAAAGAATTTTCCCTTTTACTCCCCTCACTCACCTTTTAATACTGAGATGATTTCTTCCCCCTCACCCTCCACTGTTTCTCCTCCAGCTCACTGGGAGCAGAGCAAGTTAGACTTTAACACCCATAATTTATCCCCAGCTCAAAAGACCTCTACCCCTTCAGACCCACCAATAAATGGTCCTTATTATAACACAAGGTTGAAAACAAAACTCTTCCCTCTGAGAGAAGTACCCATGGGAGGAGTAGCTAGAGGAGTGGGGTTTGTGAACACACAGCATCGGAGGTACGAAGTTTTGAGAAAGAGCTTGGAAACCTAGTGAAAGATCCAGTATGGCAAATCAGATTGACCAATTTTTAGGACCGAATATCTATACCTGGGAGGAACTGAGCTGAATTTAAACATCCTGTTCACCCCGGAAGAAATTAGGTTAATTCGGACAGCAGGTATAACAGTTTGGGAATGAGAAAACAGGACGGGTCCCCGCTGGGAACATAAAATGCCAGTACCTGATCCTGTCTGGAACCCGAACCAAGAGATAGATCGGAGGAGCATGGAGGACTTCAGAAATCTAATAGCGAAGGGCATATAAGAATCAGTCCCCCGGAGCAATACCAAATTGGCATTTGATGGGGCTCAAGAAAAAGAAGAGACCCCAGCAGCCTGGCTGGCTAGACTGAAAAAGAATTTTCAATTGTGTTCAATTTTAGACCCAGACAGGGTAGAGGGCCAAGCCTTCTTGAAACTCCAATTTGCTACAAAATCCTGGCCAGACATTAGAAGGAAACTAGAAAAACTAGAAGACTGGCAGGATAGAGATATCAACGAGTTATTAAGAGAGGCATTGAAGGTGTATTTGAGGAGAGTAGAAGAGAAAGTTAAAACAAAAGCCAAAATAATGGTAGCAGTTGCTAGCGGGACCACTACATGAGGTAGTAATCAAAAAGAGAGAGGGAACTATAAGCCCAACCAGGAAAAGGAAAGGGAAAACCATTACCACCATAGTATACCCCCAACAGGCCTGATGAGGACAGGGCTTGCTTTTATTGTGGGGAAACAAGACATCTGAAAAGTGAGTGTCACAAAATAGCCTATGAGGGAGCCATGCTAAAAGAGCAAGAGGTTCTGGACAATTTGTTGAGGGGGGTAAACAATGAAGATTAGGGGTGTCTTTGGCTCTTTCCTTTAGCAGACCCCAGAAGATACCATCAATAGCCCTCAGTAAAGCTAGTAGTGGGTCCCAACTTGGAAGAAGTTGACTTTTTGGTAGACACAGGGGCTGATAGGTTGTTAGGGTCCGCAGGGGTCTGCGGAGTCCTAATAGGTTTGTTTAGGGGAAATCTCAGAGCGCAGAAGACACAGCACAGGGACAAAACCAGTTTAAATCAACAATGCACTTTTATTTAGTGCCAACAACAGTTATGCGATAGTGGGAGAGAAAAGGAAAAGAGAGAAAGAGAGAGAAAAGAGGGGAAAAGGGATCATAGCTACCACGGAAAAGAGCCGGAATCCTCGAGGCGAGATGAGCCCATAGATGCGTCTTCTTCCCGTGGGGTATGTACAAAGATAGGGTCCCAAAATGCACAGTCTTATAGGTCTTCTTCAAAATGAGAGGCCTTTTGCCAGGGTTGGGGAGTAACTTGGCCGAGAGGCTGCCATTGTCCAAAACCAGCTGCACCTGGCCACGGTCTGTGGTGTGAGCAGTACTGTGGTTAGGGTCATTACGACCACACGGCAGGGACTGAACAAACCAGGGTAAACAGGAGCTCAGTCCATTGTTCCCAGTCACTGGTCCAGTAAGCACACCTGCGAGTCCTGGCAGCCTTTCTCCCCCCCTTGTACAGGCCAGAATCTCAGAATTTGGGGGTCTCAGCTCGGAGACCCTTTGTTGACAGTTGTGAGGCAAATGAGGTATCTCGAACAGACTCTGACATAGGTCCAGCATGAAGGAGCTTCCTGCAGAAACTACTGTCGGAAAGAGAACATGTGAAGTCCTAGGGGTGGAAGGGAAGCCTTTCAGAGGTCATATAATAGGATCAAAATAAGGGCAAACTCGAGGGTACGCACCACTGACTTACTATACTTGCCTGGGGTAGACACCAATTTACTCGGTAGGGATGTGCAGGTTCAGCCGAATAATGTTGACTTGGACAGGGGCCCCCATTTTCTAACTCAAATCCTACAAGAAGTTACCAAAGTCCTAGGAATCAAGTGGTGATTGCATACCCCATGGCACCCCCAAAGTTCAGGGAGAGTCAAGAGGACGAATAAAACCCTGAAAACCCCTTAAATTAATAGAGCAAATAAAAATGAATTGTCTTAAGTGCTTGCCCTTTGCTCCATTAAGAATTCGGACCAGGCCTAGATCAGTAATAGGGGCATCACCACGTGAAATGATGTTCGGACTCCTCTTCTTACTCACCCCCTATAGCACCGGTGACTATATTGAAAGGGAGGCAGCTACCAAAGAGTACATTAAAATAATTGGGAAAACAATTAGTGAATTAAAAAAGAAAGGGTATCTTCCTCAAGCCTCTCCTTTGGACACGGATCAACACAAATACAGCCAGGGGATTGGGTTTTGATTAAAACATGAAACAACACCCCACTAACCCCAAAATTTGAAGGCCCTTTCCAGGTACTCCTAAGCACCTACTCGGCTGTGCAGACCCAAGAAAAAGGCTGGACCCATGTTTCGAGAGTGAAGGGGCCACTACCACCTCCCAACGAACCTGAARGCAAGGGAAAGAATTCCTCTGATTGGACAGTAACACCGCACCCTGATCCTCTAAAGATGACTATACAGAGAAAGACAGAGAAGTAGTCAAAGGAGACTTCTAAAGCCTCAGAGATTGATAAGACTATTGCTCAGAGTTTGTTATTTAGTCTGTTATAAAGAATTGTTAAAGTCTGTGATTAAAAGCTTGTTGTTAAATTGGTTGTTAAGAGACTGTTGAAACTTTGTTATTAAATAATCACTCACAGACCACTCTCCCGCTAGCCAAACTGAAATTCAAACTAGCATAAGGGCATCTGAGAAAAAGAAAAGACCCTGAAGATGGATGACGAAGAAAGGGCTCCAGAACCAAGAGGCAAGGCCAGGCAAGGCCCAGGAAAAGGGCTCATGCTGGACTCTTGGGAGGACTAATATTGGCAATACTCTGGGCTGAGTGTGCAGAGAGAACCTGTTCCCAGTGCTACTCGCCCATTTATGAAGGAGAAAGCCCTCAGGCATTATTCAGGGCGCATACTAATGTAATGCCCACTTGTTTTGATASCAATCAAGTTTCCTTGTGTGACAAAGAAGGAAATCGATATTGGGTCACTAGAAACACAGCCACATTTAGGCAACATGTACTGCAAGAGTGCCCTGTCACTGATTGGTTCTGTATGGAGGAAACAAATGAGATGGAAGGAGTTAGGGATCTTATCAAAGAAAAACAAATAGTAACAACAAATTGGAGTAGAAAGACCGAGGCATGGAAATTTATTCATTGAAATGAATATAGTTACCTCAGCTGTACAGGCTTGCCTCCAAGCATCTGGGTATGTAGCTGCCTGGAAGTGTGGGTTTTTGCCTGCTGGGGAGAGTGGGAAAGTTTGAAAGGGTGATTGGTCAGTATGCAGGCCTGGGACCTATGGGTTGTTGCCGTGTAGCCAATTTTGAATTTCTGTATATGTGATTGGAAGGTCCTGGACTGTATACGCCCAGGACAAAAAGTTTTAAGTTTGCTTGCTAGCTGTACTCCCCGCTTTTGGAGGCAGCAGCTAATAAACTGCTACACTCTGAAAGTCGTTGTCCTTTTTCCTCTCCCCGGAGAAATCCTTTTATGTTAGAGAGTTTCCCCCCCTTCCCTCCTTCCTGCAGGGTTATGCAGGAGGGAGAGAAGAAAGGGATAAAGTCTCCAACAGGTGGTGCCCCGTGTGTTCTGGACTACACGAACACGCGAGAATAGTGGAAACCCTCTTTTTATTAAAAGGGGAGGAGCTCGGAATCCACCGAGGCTAGCCGTAAGTTCCACGTTTTAGGGGGACCTCCGTCTAAGCCAGCAGCGGGCAACCGGTTCAAGCAGGTACCCGATCCGTTGCAAGGAATTCTCATCCTGGTGTTCGTTTTATTTTACCCACAGCATTCAGCGCCAGAGGGCGAAGAGAATCGTGAGTGAAAGTGTGATTTACAATTGGGGGTTTTTCTTTTTATTTTGTGTTTTTACGGCGCCGGGAATAATGGGGAACGTAGATAGCATTTTGCTATCACGGGAGGAGAAGGAATTTTATGTTTGTGTTCGTCGATTATTGTTAAAAAAGGGAGAATCAGCCAATGATAGGATTTAAAAGAAATTTATTCATTGGATTTTTGCTGAATTTGGAAATCTTTCTTTAAAAGAAAGATTTCTGAATAATGTGGCAAAGCAATTGATAACAGCTCAGATGGAAGGTGATTTGAGTGTGGCTGAATTTTTCCCTGTGTTTTCCCTGATGTTAGACTTAGCTGAGGAAACGGTATCCTGGGGTTCCAAGTCCAGAGAAGTTAAAATCCCTCCCCCATGTTCCGCTCCTTCTGCTCCTCACCCCACGAACCCAAATGAGAGGGATTTCGCGGATACAGCCCATGCAACAGTGCTGGAATGCTGTCGCCTACCAGGTACCCTCGAATCCTGTCTCTACCCCCACGGGGGCTTCACTGGCCATGCCGTTCCCGACTTGACCCTTTCCCACTTCCCCTCACCCTATTATCCTAATGTTGAATCTTTAGTGGTGTTAAATCCCTCTGTGCCGAGCGAGCAAAGGGGTTTCTTCACTCTTGAGGCTTCTGAACCCCGAAACTGCAGCGGGGCAGCCACGTGGAGTAGCCACATGGCGCCCGATATTAATAATGGCGGCGGCAAAAGCGGCGATATAGCTGCAGAGCCGCAAAATGGCGGGGGGGCCATGTGGAGCGGCTATACGGCTTCTGCGAGCAATAATAGTGCCGGCGCATATTGCGCCACGGTCTACCACAGCGGCGGCAGGAAGATCCGTTTCGTGCAGCTTGGAGCCACTTGTAACAGCGGCGTCCGTCCCGTACGGTGATACCCGTGATGTGGCCACAGTTCCTTCCCCTTTTGGTGGCATAGCCTCAGCCCCGCCACCTCCTTACGGCATGCTTCCTCACGGTGCTCATTTAGTTCTCCACAGCAGCTTTCCACACTCTGTGCCTGTCCCACCTCATTCTCTTAGCGCGACTCACCGCACAGATGCAGGTCCCCCCTCCCTCGCAGCTCACCACCCCGCGCGGAGAAAATACAGTATCAGTCATCTGTACGCCACAGAGTAATCAGAAAGGGAAGAAGGAATCTATGTTAGTTTCTAATACTAGCTCTATCTCAGAAGTTCAGCCGCGTGGGCATTGTCCCGCACGATCTCCTTCTTTTTCAGACACAGAAGAGAGTGATTCGTCACTCTCAGATGTTGAAGATCATTGGACTAAGGTTCGAGATGAGGCGGTTAGAGTTGGGGACTGTGATTTTGTGGCAAAAATCACTGCATTCCCTGTCACAATTAAACCTGGCCACCGAAGTCAAGTAGAATGGAAACCTATTCCTTATTCAGAATTAAAAGAATTACATAAAGCAGCGAAAGCACATGGGCGTAGTTCACATTATTTTCGTAACCTCTTTGAAGCCACCCTCTCCTTGCATGTTTTATTACTTCATGATTTAAGAAACATCATGGGGTGTTTGTTAGCTCCTGCTGAGTACATGCTATGGGAAAGAGGGTGGAAAAGACAAATTACCTTAATAGTAGAAAATAATAATAAAGATCAAAATAAACCCCGAATTGATTTAGATCTTGCGTTGGGAGAAGGAAATTTTTTTAAACCAAGGGATCAATTAACGATACCAGAAGGAATTTTAGCAGAGATTACAAGTGCAGCAAAAGCTGCTCTGCTACTAGTTCCTGATGACACGACTCCTACTGAACATTTCAGTACCATCAAGCAGGGACCCAATGAGAGTTTTTTGAAGTTTGTAGACAGGCTGAAAGCAGCCTTAGAGAAGCAAGTGGAGAGTGTCTCTGCTAGAGCAGAATTACTTGTTAATATGGCATCATACAATGCTAATGCTATGACAAAAGCTGTCCTTCGGGCTCTGCCATTTGAGCCACCACCCACAATAGATCAAATGGTCAAAGCTGTGGTGAAACATGCAGCTTCAGAAAATTCAGTAGCTCGGGAGGTATCAAAGGGTGTAGCAGAGGGTGTCTCTACTGTCCTAGCTGCTGCTAGGGTACGAGATGATCGTCAATGCTTTGTTTGTGGTAGTCTTGATCATTTTATGGTAGACTGTCCACAACGCCCTTTTGTAATTGATAACAGGCGAGGCCAGACAAGGGCAAATGCAAATTTCAGAAGATGGGGCGGGCAGGGAAACTTTTGATCAAGCGCGCCTCAGCTTCGCGCTCAGACAAAAATTATGCTGAGAAATGCCACCGTTCCCCCTGCTGTCCACAAACATCGGTACCCACGGAACCAGAGGCAACAGAGGAGCAATTTTCCAGATCCTCCTTTGCCGCAGCCAGCGGGTCCACACGTAGAGAATTGGTGAATCAGCAGTCAATTCACTTTGATGATGATGAGCTGGTTTCTATATCAACAGGAAAAAAGTCAACATTTATAGAGGCAGTGGATGTCCTAGTTATTGGACATCCTGAAGCCCCGCCTGAAATAACTGTGATCCCTGAGGTACTAACATTATCATTTGGTAAAGAAATTTGCGTAACTGCTATTTGTTTGGACTACCCATTTTATTTAAAATCTAACCAACTCATTGCTCAAGTTTTTTTATTGCCTCCATTAGACCCGGATATGAAACTGTTTGCCCCTGAAGTGTATTGGACTGAGTTCCTAAATGAAAAAAAGCCAAGTTATCGCTGTACACTGAGGGGTGATGGAATGGACTTCCAACTCACTGGGGTCATGGATACTGGAGCTGATGTTTCTGTAATATCTTACAGTATCTGGCCAAAAGATCTAGAATTGGAAAACCCAAAGGACAAATTAGCAGGCATTGGTGGTGCCACTTGGACTCGAAGATCAAAAAATTATATACAGGTTGAAGGCCCTGAGGGGAGGGTAGCTACTGTAAGGCCTTTTATAATCAAAACACCAGCCGCAGAACCCATTGTTTTATGGGGCAGAGATGTCCTRGAACAGTGGGGAGCCTCCATAAAAATTGGAAACCAGGTTTTTTAGGAAGGGCCACTGGAAGTGTGCGCTTTCCATCAACACCCAAACTATCTTGGACCAGCGATAAACCAATTTGGGTGAAACAGTGGTCCATGAATCCTCAAAAAATGCGTGCATTAGAAATCTTGGTAGAAGAGCAGTTGGAGAAGGGGCATTTAGTTCCAACTGATAGCCCCTGGAACACACCAATATTTGTTGTTCCGAAACCTGGAAAAAACAAGTGGAGGCTCTTGCAAGATCTGAGAAAGATCAATGCGGTGATTGAACAGTTTGGGCCTCTCCAACCAGGTCTACCCTCCCCCGCAATGTTACCAAGAGATTGGCCTTTAGCCATACTGGACATTAAAGACTGTTTTTTTAATATTCCTTTACATCCAGAAGATGCACCTTGTTTTGCTTTTTCTTTACCTTCTCATAATCGAGGTGAATCTCTACGACGATATCATTGGAGAGTTTTGCCACAAGGAATGAAGAACAGTTCTAGTATTTGCCAGTGGTATGTGGCTGCTGTAATTTCGCCGGTGAGAAAAAAATTTCCTACATCTATTATATTGCATTATATGGATGACTTGCTTCTGTGCTCTCAAACAGATGAAGAACTAAAACAGTTACTGGACGAGACTCTTACAGCAATAAAAGCAGCAGGATTTGATATACAGCAGGATAAGGTTCAGCTGTCGAGCCCGTGGAAATATCTGGGGCTCCAGCTGGATCAGAGACGGATCAAGCCACAGCTGCTGAAAATACAGGAGAACCCTAAGACCCTGCATGAACTACAACAGCTGTGTGGTTCCATCAACTGGGTGCGGCCGCTGCTAGGGATCACTTCAGAGGATCTGGCACCGCTGCTCAACCTGCTGCCCAGAGATACCAGACCAAACTCGCCCAGAATTTTGACGCCAGATGATGAAAGGAGTATCGAGATCGTCCAAGAGGCACTGCAGTCACGGCAAAGCCACAGGTTTGATCCCAAACTGCCTTTTTCATTGGCAGTGTTGGGAAGGATACGACATCTACATGGGTTAATATTTCAGTGGGATGACGGGATGAAGGACCTCCTTCTAATTATAGAATGGGTATTCCTTCATTCCAGACCAACTAAAACCATTACAACCCCTCAAGAGATTATATCTAAACTAATAATGAAGGGAAGGACACGTCTTTGCTCTCTCTCAGGGTGTGATTTCACAAACATATATGTTCCAATTAATACAGAAGAAGAATTAGAAAATATAATGCAGAATAATACTTGTATTCAATTCGCTTTGGATAGTTATCCTGGAAAAATTTCAATTCATTATCCGGCACACAAATTATTTAAAGCATCATTTTATTTGGTTCCAAAATTCATGCAAAGTCGAGCCCCTTTGGATGCTCTAACAGTTTATACTGACGGCTCTGGTTTGTCACATAAGTCAGTAGTGACATGGCAAAATCCCGACACTCATCAGTGGGAAGATGATGCCGAGGTGGTGGAGGGTTCTCCACAAATTGCTGAACTAGCTGCCGTGGTTAGAGCGTTCAAAAGGTTTCAAGATAGACCACTTAATGTGATCACGGACTCGGCTTATGTAGCAGGAATAGCAATGAGAGCTGAACATTCAGTTCTCAGAGAAGTAAAAAATAAAACATTGTACAAGCTGCTTGCGAAATTAGTCCAACTGATTTCCCACCGCAAGCACCCATTTCACATAATGCACGTGAGATCACACTCTGATCTTCCAGGTCCTATAGCTGATGGGAACAGGAGAGCAGACGCACTGGCAATGGTGGTTCAGAGATGTAATGTCCCCAGCCTGTTTCAACAAGCAAAGCTTTCACATGAGTTTTTTCATCAAAATTTGTTCGCTCTGATGAAGCAGTTTCAAATTACTAGAGAACAGGCTAGAGCTATTGTGGGGACTTGCCCCCATTGCCAGTCAACACAAGTGCCTTTCCTAGAGAGGGGGGTTAACCCATGAGGATTAAATTCAAATGAAGTGTGGCAAGCTGACGTGACTCATGTCCCATCTTTCGGTCGCATGAAGTACGTACATGTGTCTATTGACACTTTCTCTGGAGCGATTTTTGCATCAGCACACTCCGGAGAAACTGCACGACACATGATGCAGCACTTCCTGCTGGCCTTTGCTACTCTCGGGACACCAAAGCAAATTAAAACAGACAATGCTCCTGGCTATACTAGTAAAAAGCTTTTTGAGCTTTTCCAGAACTGGGGAGTAGAACACATTACTGGCATACCCCATTCACCCACGGGTCAATCCATCGTAGAACGAGCTCATCAGACTTTGAAAAGAACTTTAGACCAGCAGGGAGGGGTAACAGGGATAAGTCCTCCAGTAGAGAGGCTTTGTAAGCACTGTTTGTTTTGAACTTTTTAAATTGTTCAGCACAGGAGCCAGACCCCCCCGTAATGAGACATTTCGCAAATTTGACTCGAGCTAAACTCGAGGAGAAACCACTTGTGCTGGTAAAGGACCTGGAATCTTTACAGTTGAGGGGTCCTTTTTCGATGGTGACCTGTGGAAGGGGATATGCCTGTGTGTCTACCCCTGGGGGGCCCCTGCGAAAAACATTAAGCCATATGTGGAGTCTTTAACAGACAATAATTCTGTTTCTGAGTCTTTTATCCAGGAAAAAGCAAATACATCAAAAAGGTATTCCTGGAAAAGGAGAAGAAAGAAGAAGAAAAACCAACAAAGGGATTCTAACCTTGGTTCAACACAGTTGCAAGTAAAAGGCCCCTTTACACAGGCCAAACGACGAGCATTAAACCTCCCTTTGGGAAGTTAAGTTCTTTGTAGTTTAATAAAGGGGGAGGTGGGGGGAAACGAGATGTGTTTTAATTAGTCTAGGGAAAAATGGAAAAGTAAAAATGTGGTATATACCATTAGAAGTGATAACCTGTTTTAGATTTTTGATTGCAGAAAACAGCCCAAAGAATGACAAGACTGGAAGAATTGTGCCTGATTATTAAAAGGCAAAATGTCAACTAAAAGGAGAAGATGCTCGAGATAAAGATCACATTGACTTTGTAAAGCAATTCAAGATTGAATCCAGCAGATGGAAGAAGAGCATCCTCCAGAGAATTGGGAGTTGTATCTGGGACTGAGGGCTGGGTGGCTTCTGCTCTGTTTGTTTTTGTTTTAAGTGGTTATCGTGGTTTTTATGGGGTTATAGGTTTCTTTTTTATGGTTGGTTATTGTTTTAATAAGAGTTTTGTTCACATCTTTTAGTTATTCTGAAGGGGTGAGTTGTAGCTGCCCGGAAATGTGGGTTTTTGCCTGCTGGGGAGAGTGGGAAAGTTTGAAAGGGTGATTGGTCAGTATGCAGGCCTGGGACCTATGGGTTGTTGCCGTGTAGCCA
>CADDXX010000894.1:160350-176278 GCA_902810485.1 Alauda arvensis | reverse complement strand
CCACCAAAATTCTGAGAAATCAATAAAGGCAGTGCAGTGAACAGCACTGGGAGGTGTTTTGGGTTCTCTCTGCTGCTGGGATGGGTTCCTCATTTCACCGGGTCCATCTCAGGTTGGAGAGGGCACAAAACACTCTTTGAACCCAAGAAAAGATGCTGTAAATGTTTTTGAGTGCCCTGGGATCCTGGGGCAGTGAGGAACGAGGGGGAGCTGGGTTCAGCTCCCCTCCCAGGGCAATCAGGAAGGATTTTCAATGATTTTTCATTACAGTTCCACCCAAACGCTGCAATCCCACCTGGTTTTATTTCCCATTAAATGACCACTGTGAGATCATTTTTTGCTTTAATTTTCTCTCTGTTCAGATTCCTTTGGCTTCTTTTTATAGAGATTTTTGGGGCTTGTTTTGTTGGGGGTTTTTTTCCTTCATTGTTCTGCAGTTTAACTTGGAATAAATTCTTGTCTTCATGAGAAATCAGAAATTAAATGTGAAAATAGATATAAAAGTGATCCTGTGTAAGCAGGGCAGGGTTTGTGTGAGAGAGACAAATTCTGCTCTCTTTTGGGAGAGGTTTTTTTGGTTTAAACAAGCAAAATTTAAGAAGTTTTAAACACCATCAGTTTTATTGTGTGATTTTTTCATTTTGTTGTGCAGTTCTGTACCTCATCTGGGCTTACATCCCTGAGACCTGGCTCTTCTCCCTGGGACTCACATACTGGCCTCAAAAGTGAGTTCAGCCACTTAAATCTGAATTATTTCCAAATAACAACCCCGTTTTTTTTCCTTTTGAAATAATGGCCATGCATGGAATCCATTTCTCCCTGATGATGAAGGGCTGGAATGTTCCTGAGGCATTTTTTAATGGAGCTGGGGGAAAAATGTTTCATTTTAATTGAATTATTTATTCCATGGCATAAATAATATTGGGATAAATTTGGCTTTTTGCCTTCAGGAAGTTTTGTGGTGGAAATCCTGAAAACTTCAGGCCATAATTTAAAAATAAACCCCTTTTTAAATTATATTTTTAAATTATCCATAATAGAGGTGTTGTTTCTTTTCCTCTTGGAGAAATCCACTACCACCATTAAAACTGATTTATTGTCAAGGATTTATTGCTAAATGTAAATTTAAAATCCCTTTTTTCCTCAGATACTGGGCAGTTGCCCTGCCAGTTTATCTCCTGGTGGCTGTGGGGATTGGGTACATTTTGCTTTTTGGGCTGAACATGATGAGCACAGCTCCACTCCACTCCACTCACACCATCACAGGTAATGGCAGTGCTGCTTTAAAGGCTTCATCCTTCACTGGGATCCCTGGAAATCAGCAGAGAATAAACCCCACATTTCAAGCTTTTAAAATAAAACCCCATATTTGAAGCCTTTAAAATAAAACTCGAATTTTAGGCCTTTAAAATAAAACCCAATTTTTAAGCCTTTAAAACAAACCCCAATTTTAAGCCTTTAAAATAAAACTCAAATTTTAAGCCTTCAAAATAAACCCCATATTTTAAGCCTTTAAAGTAAACCTCAATTTTGAAGCCTTTAAAGTAAACCCCAATTTTTAAGCCTTGAAAACAAACCCCGAATTTGGAGCCTTGAAAATAAAACTCGAATTTGAAGCCTTTAAAATAAAACCCCACATTTTAAGCCTTTAAAGTAAACCCCCACATTTTTAGCCTTCAAAATAAACCCCAAATGTTAAGCCTTTAAAATAAACTCAATTTTTAAGCCTTTAAAGTAAACCCCAATTTTTAAGCCTTGAAAACAAACCCCAAATTTGAAGCCTTTAAAATAAACCTCAAATTCTAAGCCTTTAAAACAAACCCCAAAATTTAAGCCTTCAAAATAAACCCCATATTTTAAGCTTTTAAAATAAAACTCAATTTTTAAGCCTTTAAAGTAAACCCCACATTTGAAGCCTTTAAGATAAAACTCAAATTTTAAGCCTTCAAAATAAAACTCAAATTTGAAGTCTTCAAAATAAACCTCATATTTTAAGCCTTTAAAATAAACCCCAGTTTTTAAGCCTTTAAAATAAAACCCCAAATTTGAAGCCTTTAAAACAGAACTCAAGTTTTAAGCCTTTAAAACAAACCCCCAAATTTTAAACCTTTAAAATAAACCCCAAATTCTAAGCCTTTGAAATAAACCCCAAAATTTAAGCCTTCAAAATAAACCCCACATGTTAAGTCTTTAAAATAAAACTCAAACTTTAAGCCTTTAAAACAAACCCCAAATTTTAAGCCTTTAAAACAAAACTCAAATGTTAAATCTTCAAAATAAACCCCACATTTTTAGCCTTTAAAATAAAACTCAAATTTTAAACCTTTAAAATATAACCCAAATTTTAAGCCTTGAATTCTTGSAAGTCCTGGTGGGATTTTCAGCATCCTTTAAAAGCAGCTAAATTTTAATTGCAATTCAGCAGCTAAATTTAAGGTTTCATTAAATAATTAGATCCTATTCCTGAAAAAAAAATGATGTGGAAGCCCTGTTATGTTCTCCTTGTCTTTTGCAGATAACTTTGCCAAGAAGCAGCAGCAGAAGCAATTCCAGGAGGAGGCAATCCCAGCCCTGAGGGACATYCCCATCAGTGAGGTCAACAGGATGTTCTTCCTCCCTGAAAATGGCAGATAATTGGAATTAAACTCTATTAATTAATAAAACTTACATGGGGACAATTCAAAAAAAAAAAAAAAAGAAAAACTCTTTCAGCTGTTTTCCCCCTGAATTTTGAATTANTGGGTACATTTTGCTTTTTGGGCTGAACATGATGAGCACAGCTCCACTCAACTCTACTCACACCATCACAGGTAATGGCAGTGCTGCTTTAAAGGTTCATCCTTCACTGGGAACCCTGGAAATCTGCAGGGAATAAAACCCACATTTGAAGCTTTTAAAACAAAACCCCAAATTTGAAGCCTTTAAAGTAAACCCCAATTTTAAAGCCTTTAAAATAAAACTCAAATTTTAAGCCTTTAAAATCAAACCCACATTTTAAGCTTTTAAAATAAAACCCACATTTTTAAGCCTTCAAAGCAAACCCCAAATTTGAAGCCTTTAAAGTAAACCCCAAATTTGAAGCCTTTAAAGTAAACCCCAAATTTCAAGCTTTTAAAATAAACCCCAAATTTTTAGCCTTTAAAACTCAAATTTTAAGCCTTTAAAACAACCCCAAAATTTGAAGCCTTTAAAATAAAACCCCAAATTTGAAGCCTTTAAAATAAAACCCCAAATTTGAAGCCTTTAAAATAAAACCCCAAATTTGAAGCCTTTAAAACAAAACTCAAATTTGAAGCCTTTAAAATAGAACCCCAATTTTTAGCCTTTAAAATAGAACCCCAAATTTGAAGCCTTTAAAATAAAACCCCAAATTTTAAACCTTTAAAACAAAACTCGAATTTGAAGCCTTGAAAATAAACCCCACATTTGAAGCCTTGAAAACAAACCCCACATTTTTAAGCCTTTAAAACAAACCCCAAATTTTAAGCCTTTAAAATAAAACTCAAATTTTAAGCCTCTAAAATAAAACCCCAAATTTTTAGCCTTTAAAGTAAACTTCAAATTTTAAGCCTTTAAAATAAACCCCAATTTTAAGGCCTTTAAAATAAACCCCACATTTTAAGCCTTGAAAACAAACCCCAAATTTGAAGCCTTCAAAATAAAACCCCAAATTTTAAACCTTTAAAATAAAACTCAAATTTTAAGCCTGCAAAATAAAACCCCAAATTTTAAGCCTTCAAAGTAAACCCCAAACGTTAAGCCTTTAAAACAAACCCCAAATTTTAAGCCTTGAATTCTTGGAAGTCCTGGTGGGATTTTCAGCATCCTTTAAANAATTCCAGGAGGAGGCAATCCCAGCCCTGAGGGACATCCCCATCAGTGAGGTCAACAGGATGTTCTTCCTCCCTGAAAATGGCAGATAATTGGAATTAAACTCTATTAATTAATAAAACTTACATGGGGACAATTCAAAAAAAAAAAAAAAAGAAAAACTCTTTCAGCTGTTTTCCCCCTGAATTTTGAATTAAATTTATTATTATTTTTATTATTATGCACCTTCAGAACCTGCATTGAGAATGATGCCCCAATAATTCTGGTTATTGTTTCATTTTAATTGAAATAAAGTGGGTTTAAAAGTGTTCTGTGACTTGCAGCTCTGCTTGGAATTCCCCTCTGAGAGAGGAAAAAAAAGCAGATTTTGACAGAGTTTAATTCAATTTCTCTCTGAATTCAGGGAGAGGAAAATGTGTTCTGCCAGTCAAACCCTTGAGGATCTTTTTTAATTATTAACTGGGAGTGTTTGCATTGTAAATACAATTATTTGCCTCTGTAAATGTTAATAAAATGTGGCTGATTTTCACCATTTTCCTGTGGCTCTGGGAGAGTTCAGRTGTTTAATTCTCCATTTTCCTTCACACAATTCTTTATTCAGCCAAATCTGCTGATCCCCCACCCCCCAAATTATCAGATTTACTGAATTACCAAAATTAATAAAGATGGGTTGTGAAGATTTGCTGGAACAAGCCTTGAAATCACTTTTTAAAACTTATTTTCCAGAATACTGAAAACAAAACTGAAGAAAATCCAGGAACTGCCAGGTCCCTGCTGTTAAAACCCAAGGTTCAGTGCTTCAGATGCCTTTTAAACAGTGAATTTTACCTTTTTTTGGGTTTATTTCCTTTCTCCCAAGCATCCCAAAYTCAGTTATCTCCAGGACTCAAAGTTATTTACATCTATTAAAAATCCCAGTGARTAAAACCTCATTATTTATTAAGCCTGTAACCAACTTCAGCAGAGAATTGGGTTAAAAATGTTGTTATTTCATTAAAATATGAGAATTTGTGTGAAAAAAATCTTAGAAATTCTTTAGAAATCTGTCAAAATTATCACTTGCTCTGGGAAGCTTTAAGACTTGTTAATAATAACTTCATTAATATATATTAAATAGATATATTTTATATAGATTTATATTTATATTATAGATATACTTGTATTGATATCTGTAATATAAATAAATAKTAAAAGTCTATAGTATGTATTATAAATATTTGTATTTATTGTATAATATTTATAATTTATATAATAAATATAAATCTTTATTTGGTTGAGTTTTCTGCCTGAATTTGAAGGGAAAATCCCCATATTCACCATTCCAGGTAGGATTAAAACACCTCCTTATTGAAGGAAAAAAATTCCCTTTAAATACTGAATTTCAGGTGTATTGGCATGTGGGGGCATGGAATAAAAATAAATCAGTGTCTAATTAGAACAGCATTAATTTATGTGGTCATTTCCACTTATTAATGAAGTTTTGGGGTTTAATTTGCTGGTTTTTCTCAACCCTGTCCTTTTATTAATTCCCATTAGGAATTAATCCCAATAAATGATGATTTTATGCCCACAAAGATGTGTTTGCTCTTTTGTCACTCCTCTAATCATGCCCCAGACATGGAATTATTGACTTTAATCTCTTTTTTCACCCCTTTTTTTGCTTCCTAAGGGAGCAGTTTCTTTTGGAATTCTGACCTGACAGCGAGGTGATGGTTTGATGGGAGGATTCATTCCCTCCCTTGCTGAGGTTGCCCAAATCCCTCCAGGATCARGGGAAAACACCCTGAGAAAACACAAATTAAAGGATGTAAAGCTTGGAGCAGTGATTAATTTGATTTATCCAACAATTCTGGCACAAGCAGCAGTGAGGAGGGAGTTTGTTCAAGGAGAACCTGAAGGGATGGAACTCAAAATTTGGCTTTTCTGCTGCTTCCAAAGCACCGTGGTGACCTTTCCTTCAGCTTGGGCACCTCTGGCACTTCAGAAATCACATCTGGGAGCAAAATAAAAGCAGGTGATGGGGCTAAAATCTGGATTATGGGAATTGGGGATCCACAGGTCCTGCTGTGATTAAGATACACAGTTCTGCAAAGAGGAGAGGAGAATTTTTTATATAGATTTATATAAATTTTGCATTAGTTATTGAGGGAAAAACCTCTCCTACATGATTGAACATCTCTTTACAAAACACCCCTGGATATCAGGTGTCCATTCTGCTCAGAGACTGAGGGGGAACTAATTAAATAAAAGGCAAAGAACCCCTAAATTTGCCCTCATTTTCCTAATTAGGAAGATTCACAGCTCTGCAAAGAGGAGAGCAGGTTTTTTTATATAAATTTATGTCAGTTTTGCCTTTGGTATTGAGGGGAAAAAAATCCCCCACATGATGGAACAGTGAGGGATATCTTGACAAAACAGTGGGGTTTTTTCTTCACAAAACACCCCTGGATATCAGGTGTCCATTCTGCTCAGAGACTGAGGGGGAATTAATTAAATAAAAGGCAAAAAAACCCTGAATTTTGAAAGGGAAATGTGTGGGGAATGTGGCACCAGAAATCACTGAGGTGCCAATGGAATGGGGCTGGGCCAAAGGGGGAGAAGGGAGCCAAATTTGTGTSTCTSTCTTCTTCCCATGGAGGCAGGAAAGGGAAGGATGGTAAAAACAGGGACTGGGAGGATGCTGCAAGGGCTGGAGCAGCTCTGCTGGCAGCAAAGGCTGGCACAGCTGCCATTGCTCAGCCTGCAGAGGAGAAGCTTTGGGCTGAGCTCAGGGTGGCCTTGCAGGGCCTGAAGGAGCCCCAGGAASCMYRGAGAGAGACAATTGCCAAGGGCTGCAGGGCCAGGAGGCAGGGAATGGCTTCCCAGTGCCAGAGGGCAGCCAKGGATGGGATGTGGGGCAGGAATTGTTCCCTGGCAGGGTGGGCAGTGCCTGGCACAGGGTGCCCAGAGCAGCTGGGGCTGCCCCTGCATCCCTGGCAGTGCCCAAGGCCAGGCTGGATCCTGGCAGTGTCCAWGGGATGAGCTTTAAGGTCTCTCCCAACCCAAACCATTCCATGATTTCCCTTGAGTTCAGATCAACTTTTGCTGTCCAGACCATCCCAAAATTCTCTGGAGCACAGGGAATTCTGTCAGCTCAACTGCATCATCTCCAGCCCCACTGAGGTTGGCCAGGGGGAGAACAGGAGCAAGCACAACCCAAGCCCCTCTGATATAAAATAGAATCTATTCCATTTTATAGAATAAATGTGATAATATTTGTTATATTATTAATATAATGTAATTTTAAATGTCCATCCTGGGACACCTCTAGGTGCTAGGGGGGGGTCTAAAACATTAAAAATGCAACAAGTTTCTGTCAACTTCCATTTGGGGGTGGAAATCATCMAATGTTTCTGCCTTACCACCAAAATATTTGACTGATCTTGTRCAAATATATTTTATTCAGCTTTCTTTTGGGCACTTGAGCTGCTAAAATGTTGAATTCAGAGTTGAATTTGCAGTCAGTTCACCCAGCTGGGTTGAAAAGGGGTTTTTGTGTCTGCCCAGGAACTGAGCTCTGCTCTGAGGAGGAAACTTTGGAAGGGTTTGGTTTTGTCCTGCCAGTTCCCTTGTAGAGGAGCTGCCAAAGCCAGTTCTGTTGGGATGAAAAGCAGCTGAGAGAGGAAGGCAGTGCAGAAGAAATCACATTAAATAGGAGATGCTGCAGTGACTTGAGGGGATTTTGTCTCTGCAGCTCAAAAAGGGAATATTGCCTTTGCTCAGTTCTGCTGTTTCATCCTCCCAAATGTAATTTAGGGGGGAAAAAATCCTGTGGTAGCTCTTTTTCTCTTAATTCAAATTAATCCTGAGTCATATTTAGAAAAAACACATTTTTTAGGCATGCAAGGATGAGCTTCCCTTTGGTATTTGCATCCTTGTCTTAAAGCTCCTGCAAGCAGAATTCCAGGCTGTTGTTGAAAATCACCTCGAATTCTGATTTTTCACCCAGCAGGAATTGTGTGTTTTGTGTTCCCTGTTCCAGGGAACAAAAAGTTGCTTTTTGCTGCCATCATTTCAGGGAATGGAAAATGAAAGCAGCATTTCCTGGCAGTGTTACTGCATTCCCTGGGGAGGTTTTTGTGGCACAGAGAGAGCTCAGCCAGGGATTTCAGCTGCTCCCAGCCCTGCCTTTGGAGTGCTCAGCTCTCCAGAAACCCCTTTTGGGGTTTGTCACCTTTTTCCTGGCAGTGATTTTGGGAGACCAGAGTATTCCTCTGGGTCTCCTGGATGGGCAGCAGCCAGGACAGGGGGAATGGGCTCACAGGGCCTGCTTGAAAGATAGCATTGGCTTTGATCTGACACACGTGGAAAAAGCTTCCAAAACTGTCTGAGGATTCAGATGACACGAGGGTTTGATTGGTGTGTTTTTTATTATATCACTGAGTGTATAGATACTAGTTTTAGATTTCTCTGTATTCTTATTATTGGGCAAATATAGAGGCAGACCAATGTGATAAAATCACATCTTCCTGTTCTTCTCTTCCTTTTCCTTTTACAAAGGGTGATGGTTTTTTAGGATTGGGTAAAGGTGTGATTTCACTGTGTGACTTGGATTTTAGTTATTGGATTTTAGAGGAAAACAATGCTAACGTAGTTTAGATTATAAAAACCCAGGTGCTGTTCCAGGGCGGGGAGAATTCACTTTTCCAGCTGCTTGTGAACACCACGCTGGTTTCACAGAATTTAGAGATAAGGACTTTAAAATAAACATCTTCAAACTGCAGCCCAAAAACTCTGATCCCTTCTTCCAAGCACGGGCAGTGAGAAAACAGCCACTCACCACAATTTAAGGTTATCTCAGAAGGGATAACACCATCAAGTGATGGGTGCTGAGGTCACCCTGGCTTGGCAGGGTGGGATTGCAGATGAGGTCAGAAATCAGAAGTGGGAACTGAAAGTTCCCTGCAGCTGAAGCCCAGAGGTGCTGCAAAAGTTCATTTGGGGGCTGCTCTTAATTATTAACGAGCTGAGTGAATATTTGTGTGTGTCAAGGGTCAGCACAGAGCAGGGAAATCATCCTGGAGCCTTTTCTGTTTGCTTTTGCTGCAGGTTAAATCATGAGGAAGCTGCAGCACAAAATATTTCAGGACATCTTGTGAAACACCTCCAATTATCTGTGTTTTATTGCTTTGTGTTTGCAGGTGGAGATGTAGAAATGRATCTAAAAGCTGAATTTTCACCCTGGGGTTTCAATTTCAGTTAATTCTTGTCATTCCTTACATGCCATCACCCAGGATGGGAATTTAATTAATGATCCTCTTTGGAGTGGAGATCTTAAAAAAAAAAAATGCTTTATTCTAATAGGATTATTCATTTGGAATCTGAGTTTTTTCACCATTCAAATGGGTTTGTTTGCCAGTGGATGAGTGACAGGAGGAGCTGCCACACCTGAAAACTCTCTGATTTTATCTCAGCATCACCAGAGGTGCAGGAGAGGYCCAAAATCTGCAATTCTGCATTTGCTTGGCCTCTGGGGAAACCAGGACACTCTGGGTTGGAATTAAGGCACAGGAAAGACAAAAAAATTTAAATATAGTGGGGGCAAAGATTTAATTCTTGAGGTATTTAAAGGTATTTAAATAGAGAAACTCTCTGAGAATAAAAAACATTGTGGGGAAGCCAAAGAGGTGCCACATAATGCAGGTTTTAAAGTGACATTAAATTAAATTCTGGTTTTTAATCAAGGCTCACTGTTTTTTTTTTTTCTGGCTGGAAAAGGTTATAGGGGGGAAAATCTGATAACAAGAGAATGGCAGGAGCCCAGAAAATATCCCCAGTGYTGCTCAGAACCTGTGGAAATGGAAATTGTGCTGGAAATGGGTGAGGCCAGCYGGGCACTCAGCATTTTGAGCAGAATAAATCCATCCCCTGCAGCCAATAAACAATAATTTACAACATTTCCAAYAATTCCTGGCCTCATCTCAGTGTGYTTCCAARCCTTTGGGGTAYTTTGGGGCTGTACATTGCATTTTCCAGCCTCATAATCAATGGAATTTTCACTTTTTGACTGCAGTGTTTAAAAGAATGACCCAGGAAAATGCTCTCAGTGTTCTTTACCTGGGGCACTGAAACCTGATTTAAATATTTTGTTCCTTTTCAAATTCTTCATTTTTAATGGGATTTTGAGTTTCTCAGGGCTCATTTCTTCTCCCTCAGCATCATCATTGTACAAGTGAWTTGTGGCTTGGACAGCAAAACTGGCCAGAACTTTCCAATGTGAGCCAGAAACTTCTGAAAGCCCAAAAAACAATAAATAAAGAAGGAAAAGCCACAAATTTAAGAGAAAAAGTTAAACACTTGGCCATCCAATCCAGCTTGAGCATTAAAACTCATTTTTTCATTAATTAATCTAGATTTAGGGTTAGGAACTCAGGGTTGGATTGGGGTTGGTGGCCTGGGGTGCAGAGGGTGAATTTAGGGGATTTTGTGTCTCCAGGAKGAGGAGGAGATTTATTTATTGATTGATTTATTTATATACTGATTGATTTATTTCAAAATCCACATTGTTCTGCATTAAAGTCAGAAATGGCCCCTCTTGGTTTCACTTTGGCCAATTCCAATGAAATCAATTAAAGTCCCAATTTCCAATTAAATCAATTAAAGTCCCAATTTCCAATTCAATAAAATAAAGAATTTCAAATGCCACAGGTTTTATATCAAATGCTTCTAAAGAAAGGGGATATTCCATTGATTTTCCTCCTCTAAAGGAAAATCCCAATGAGGAGTTTCCTAATTAAATAATGCAAATATTGGTAAAAACCCTCACCACTCCTCCAACCTTAAAAAGCTATACCTCGAGTTCAACTTTTAATCAAGAGCTTTATTTATTTGCTGATGTATTTATATACTGATTGATTTATTTCCAAATCCACATTGTTCTGCATTAAAGTCAGAAATGGCCCCTCTTGGTTTCACTTTGGCCAATTCCAATGAAATCAATTAAAGTCCCAATTTCCAATTAAATCAATTAAAGTCCCAATTTCCAATTCAATAAAATAAAGAATTTCAAATGCCACAGGTTTTATATCAAATGCTTCTAAAGAAAGGGGATATTCCACTGATTTTCCTCACCTGAAGGAAAATCCCAATGAGGAGTTTCCTAATTAAATAATGCAAATATTGGTAAAAACCCTCACCACTCCTCCAACCTTAAAAAGCTATACCTCGAGTTCAACTTTTAATCAAGAGCTTTCTTTATTTATTTATATACTGATTGATTTATTTCCAAATCCACATTGTTCTGCATTAAAGTCAGAAATGGCCCCTCTTGGTTTCACTTTGGCCAATTCCAATGAAATCAATTAAAGTCCCAATTTCCAATTAAATCAATTAAAGTCCCAATTTCCAATTCAATAAAATAAAGAATTTCAAATGCCACAGGTTTTATATCAAATGCTTCTAAAGAAAGGGGATATTCCATTGATTTTCCTCCTCTAAAGGAAAATCCCAATGAGGAGTTTCCTAATTAAAGAATGCAAATATTGGTAAAAACCCTCACCACTCATCCAACCTTAAAAAGCTATACCTCGAGTTCAACTTTTAATCAAGAGCTTTATTTATTTGCTGATGTATTTATATACTGATTGATTTATTTCAAAATCCACATTGTTCTGCATTAAAGTCAGAAATGGCCCCTCTGGGTTCCACTTTGGCCAATTTCCAATTAAATCAATTAAAGTCCCAATTTCCAATTAAATCAATTAAAGTCCCAATTTCCAATTCAATAAAATAAAGAATTTCAGATGCCACAGTTTTTATATCAAATGCTTCTAAAGAAAGGGGATATTCCATTGATAAATGCTTGTAAATAAGAAGGATATCATTTTTAAAATAGAATTTTATATATTTTAAATATATCTTTATATATATATATTTATATTTTAATTTTTACATTTTTATATCTTTATATATAATTTAGCAAATATAAAGTGCTGCTAAAATTGGGGTTGTGTGGAGCAAGCAGTTGTTTCTGCAGCTCTTGATAATATATTTATTATAAATTATAAATGACTATTCATATTTATAAATGACTAATTATATTTATTATTGTATTATAAATTACTAGTACATCATTATTACTAATTAACATTAGTATTGATATTATTAATTATTAATATAATTAATATTTTAGTAATAATACATTAAGAATTGATAATAATTCTGTATCTCACACAAAATTAGAGATACTCCCAACCATCACCACGCTGTACCAAAATCACAGCACAAAGAACATGGTGAAAAACATTAAAAATCCAAAATATTTGTTAAAAACCAGCACAGGTGCTGAGGAAAAAATGGCAAACTTCTGAAGTGTAATTAAATATCTTAATATTTAATTTAATTTCAGTTTTATTTCGATTTATTCTGAGAGCTGAGAGGGAAGTTTGGTTGAAGAGCTGATGTCTGGGATCCTGCAATCAGGGCTGGATGTGAGGAAATTCGATTTATTCCTCTGCCATCAGGGGTGTTAGTGCATGGAAAACTCCACAAGATGCAAAGTTATTCTCAATTAATAATTATAAAAATATTCTCTGCATAAAACCCTGAAAGCTAAAGCAAATTTATTGGTTGGTTTCTATTTAACATTTAATTCTATTTGGGATTTATTAAGAATTGGTTGGATTTGGTGCAAACAGAATTTCTCGCAAAATTATTGAAAATATAACTTTGGTGATGAGGCTGCAATTAAATATAGTTACAGGTAGGAAAAATGTTTAATTTACTAATTAAATGTAGTTACAGGTAGGAAAAATGTTAAAATTCATGACAGTACTAATCAATAAACCACACAATTTTAATTGGAATTTCTGTGGAAATCATAACTAAAGTCAGGTTTCTTTTAGCAAAAAATGTGAATATCACATTACAGCACTGATCAATCCAACCAAACAACTTTAATTGGAATTTTTTGTGGAAATAATTAACTAAAGTCAGGTTCCTTTTTGCAGCACACTTGATTTTAATGTGTTTGATTTTGATGTGTGGTGAAGAACACAGAAAAGTTTTCCAAGAAGGGGAATTGTTCAGAGCTCTGGCTTCACCTGGGAATGACTCTGACATRATCAGCTCCTACATAAATGTGAGCCCTGTGCTAATCATGGTGTGTTAATTAATAATTAATTTTATCCTGGTGAGAAATGGGTTTTATGGACTTTACTCCATTGTGCATTTGCAAGAAGAGAGGCTTTGTCTCAACATAAATTGTTTGGGGAACCTGGACACCTGAAGGTTTGAATAARATCTGATTTGAATAGTTTGGAATAATATTAATATTATTAAAAATATGAATTAATGATATTAAACAAAAATAAAAAAAAGAAACTACTGAGAGCAGGCAAAGCTCCTCCCAGAGAAATCCTTGGAAAAGCTTTGAAGGAGCAGGAGGAACCCAAAAATATTCATTTYAAACCCAAAAGAGCAGCTCAGCTCCTCCAAGGTTACACAGCAGAGCTGGGAGGTTTGATCTCACTCCCTGTTTGCTCCAAGGTTTCCTCCCAGCTTCCTGTRAGGAGGAGATGATTGACAGGGTTATTTTATTTTTAAAAAAAGCTATTTTAGACAATTCCCTGCAGTGTGCAAGGCCTTGGTTTGATAATAGAAATAGAATATAATATTKAAATATTTAAATCTAATATAAATAACAACAGCAGAATGTTTTCCCAGTGGAAAATCCTGCACTTTGCAGTCAAACCTGCTCGTGGTTAGGTCCAAATTAAAACAGAAATTAGGAAATGAATGGAGCTCTGCATTAATTCTGWGCCAGCACAGGCTGGGAACAGGGGCTGCTCCTGCTTTGGATTCCCTGGCATGGTCAGGCTGTGATTCAGTTCTCTGTCAGAAATACATCTTATAACATTGGCTTTTTGCAAATATTAAAGTAAATGCTGTGTGTATCATGTCAGAAAATTTTGCTGTATTAATATAATTTATTTCTGTTATTAATGAAACTTAGAAATAACAGGGTGGTAAAAATATCTATTTTTAAGCCATAGCATGGTATTAAAGATTGCTTTTGTTTCTATAACCCAGAAAGGAGTGAAGATAATCAGGAGATTTCTCACCTTTGTGGATTCTCCTGTCTGGACAAAGATAACAATGACAGGAAGGGGAAGATTTATGGACCCCAGTGACCAGAGAGGCAGCAGAATGGGGCCAGCAGGAGAAATAAAAGTTACAAGGTGGGATGGGAGCAGATTGAGGAGGAGAACATCTAAAAGCAATGTTTGAATGATGAAATGTGCACCTGCTGTGGAACCARCCCAGAGAAAGGGAATTCCAGGGTTTAGAGCTTGCTTTGGAGATTGTTTTCTTTCTTTTGATGTGCCCAAGGCAAGACTCTGGACTTCCTGCAGGAGATAAAGTCACACAAAGGAGCAGTGTGAGGTSCAGGGGAGGAGCAGATTTGTTCCTGTCTGGGGAGGGCAGGGTGTGGCAGCAGCACGAGGTTGGTGTTTGTGAAAAAAGAGGTTCACTTTCTTCTAAAATGTAGAAAAGTTTAATAAAAAGACAATAAGAGACAATAAAGCAGAGTTTTAATGGCCAGGTATTGGCATTCAGCCAAAAGCACAGCCAATAACCCAAAAGCTCCTCCTTAAATACCTCAACTTGTGGAATATCCACACATTTCATCATTCAAACATTGCTTTTAGGTGTTCTCCTCCCCACTCTGCTCCCATCCCACCTTGTACCTTTATTTCTCCTGCTGGCACGATCCTGCTGCCTCTCTGGTCATTGGGGTCCATAAATCTTCCCCTGGGGCTCTGCTTTCTGTCACTGTTATCTTTGTCCAGACAGGCAAATCCACAAAGATGAGAAATCTCCTGATTATCTTTGCTCTTTTCTGGGTTATAGAAACAAAAGCAGTCTTTAATACCATGCTATGGCTTAAAAATAGATATTTTTATCCCACTGTTATTTCTAAGTTTCATTAATAACAGAAATAAAAGGAGCTGTATTAATACAGCAAAATTTTCTAACATTATACACGCAGCATTCACTTTAATATTTGCAAAAAAGCCAACTTTATAAGATGTATTTATAACTGTTTCTGAAGTTTGAGATGAAGAATTCCTTCAAATATTTGGCCTTACAACTGAAACTGGAATCTGGCTGTGCCATGAGTTGTGGAAATATCAYGTCCCACCCCTGGAGGTGTTCAAGGCCAGGTTGGACAATCCCAGAAYCACAGAATCCTCAGGGCTGGGAGAGCCCTTTAGGATCACCCAGAGCCACCCCAGCACCAGCCCAAACCCTGTCCCCAAGGGCCACCCCCAGMCTGTCACCCTAAAGCTCACCTGAACTCCATCTCATCCCTTTGCCTCTGCAGGAACCTGACCTTGGGATGGGAGGGACCATCCTGGAGCCTCCTCACAGCCCTCAGGGTGCTGAGCCTGGCAGCAGAGGAATTGGGAGCTGGAGCCCCCTGAATGTTTGGTGGCTGTGCAGGCGCCTTCGGCTTGGATTCCATGGAATCCCCAGGGTGGGAAGAGCCCCTCAGGATCAGCCAGAGCCACCCCAGCAGCTCCAGCACCAGCCCAAACCCTGTCCCCAAGGGCCACCCCCAGCCTGCTCCTGAGCACTGCCACACACAGGGACTGCAAACCTCCCTGGGCAGCTCAGCCCAAGGCCTGACCACTCTGCCAGGGGAAAAAAAACATTCCCTGAACATCCCCTGGCACAACTTAAAACCATTTCCTCTCCTCCTTTCACTTGAAATGTGAGAGCAGACCCAATTTGCTCCTTGTTTATCTACATGATAATGCTAGAGGTCCACTTAGGGACAAAATTGTTATTTTAGAATATCTGTTGATTTAAATTTCCAGGTGCAGGACAAGACCTTGAGTTCAGAATAATAAACAAAACTTTCGTGCCCTGTTCAGGAAACAACTGTCACACATCTGTCAATGGAGGCCTTTCTTGTASCCTTGCATTTTGCATTATTTTGTTTTACCTTCTCTTTTCCCTCACACACAAAGCATCTGCTAGGATCAGACTGATCCACACCTTGCTTTCCCAGAGCTGTGTTGGTGATAACAACAGGTTAAGGGTTTAATTTAAG
>CADDXX010000894.1:127974-141207 GCA_902810485.1 Alauda arvensis | reverse complement strand
TAGAATAGAATAGAATAGAATAGAATAGAATAGAATAGAATAGAATAGAATAGAATAGAATAGAATAGAATAGAATAGAATAGAATAGAATTTATCTGCTCTCTGCAGATGAGGTAAGCTGGGATTTACCTGGGAAATTCTGTGTTCTCCTCAACCCTGGGGGTTTTGTTGGAAGAGTGTTCAGGAGATTTTCCAGGTGGGAAAAAGTTGAATTTTTAATCCATCCCTGTTGTGTTCCCTGCTGGAAAAAGTTCTGAATTTCACCATGGGAGTGGTGATTTTTRCTATTTGTGAATAGGAATAAAAATAAGAATATATTCCTATAAATAGGAATAGAATAGAATTGAGTAGAATAGAATAGAAATAGGAATAGAATAGAAATAGGAATAGAATAGAAATAGGAATAGAACAGAATAAGAATAGAACACAATAGAATAGAATTTACTATTGGTAAACTTTATTATATTTGTGCAGGGTTAATTTTACTATATTTCTATATCTGCTGTGTTTCTGTTCAGAACTTTTTGATGCTGTTCCTTTTGAAGGCTGTAGTGAGCTGAAAGAACTGCTTTTAAAAAAATTAATTGCTTTTTTAAATCAAGATTAAAAAATTGTGCAAAGGCTGGCAACAAAATGGGAATTGTGAAGAGCAGAGTGAATGGGGAAAGGTCTGGGATTGCACAGGGAAAACCTGGATTATTGAGGATGTTGTAATAATTCCTGGGAATATGATAAGATTATAAGAAGAATCCTAATTATTATTTATAATTATAATTATAACAACAACAACAGTGATATTAAGAATATAATAAGAGTATTAAAATTGATAATAAGGATATAAGGAAGAATATAAGAAGTGTCAGCTCTCAGTGAGACTCTGCTCTGAAGAATTATCAGGAATATATCCAGTGGTTTTCACTTGTTTTCCTTTAAAATCAAACTKAAAATTTGATTCTCTGTTTGTGTGGCAATGTGGAAACAAAACTAAAATCCACTGAACCTTTCTGACTTCATTTAAACTTTGATTTTGACTTCTGTTCTTGATTGACTTCTGTTCTTTATTGAACTCCTCCTGTTTTTCCTCTCCTCTTTCACTGCTTTTTTTTCCCCATGATTGTCTCTGTCCAGTTCCTTTGGACTTTTTAAAGTTGTCAATTAAAACCCAGCTAATTTCTATCCAAACTTGCCATCTAGTGGCTTATTCCAGGGTTGCACACCAGCAAGTAAAGATATTTTAATTCTGTTCTTTAGATAAAGTTCACACCACAAGTAGTTTTTAAAGTTTTACTCCTAAATTCTATTCATAAATTATTTTATTCCCAAACTCCATTAATTTTTATGTGATTTTAATTGTTTTATCCCCACATTTTAATGGTGGTTTTGCTGTGTGCAGTCACTATTTTAATGTCTTTCCCTTTGGCCATGAAATAATTCCTGGTGTAAAAGGAAATTCCGATTTGTGTGTCACAACCACAGCTCCTAATGAAGAGAGAGCTCATTAAAATAATTAATGAATGTGTTAGAATTTAGCTTTCTCACAAATCATTCCTTTTTCTCCATCCATCCTGTTCTCCATAGCCCTCCTTGCTTTTCCAGAGMGCCAGGAGATCCCAAAAATCTGAATTATTTGAGAAAATCCTTAATTTTACTGCCAGCAAGTGATTTTGGGATGATTTTCTTTGATTTTCCTGTAATAAAAATGCCAGAATGAGTCAATTAATAATCAAGCAAGCTCAAGGTCCTGTTAACAAATCTTAAATTAATGAGGAATACTTTGATTTTTATGACTTGGCAGCTCAGGAATGATTCCTCATCCCCAAACTGCAGTTTCAGATTTTTCTGATTAATTTTAGGGACCCCAAGCTCCTTTTTGCTTATGAGGAAGAAATAATAATTGGGTTTGCTCTGCATTTTCAGCTCCATTATAAATGGGAAGACAAAATAAATAAATAACATATATATATGAATTCTACATTACATATAATTATATATATTATATAATTATATAATATAATTTATATTATATAATTGGGTTTGCTCTGCATTTTCAACTCCATTATAAATGGGAAAACAAAATAAAATTTTTATATATGAATTATAAATAGAATTATCTATAATTAATATAGATATTATTTATATGAAATAATATATAATTATTTTATATATTATTTCTGTAATAGATATAGAAACATATAATTATAAAGATARTAAATAAAAATAATAAATCAAAATTTAAAAGATAATAAAGCTGAATGGGTTTTTTTGGGTAATTTAAAAATCCTTTCAGTTTTAAGTGCTGATTTGAAGAGTTCTTCAATTCACAGCAGAGCTGTCCCCAAATTTGGGGGATTTCCTTGGTGCCTCTTCCATCCTTTATCACCTCAGAACCTCCTCCAGGCCTGTTTTCTGCTCCATTTTGGGCATCAGATGAAATTCTAAACTTCATTCTGTGAACAAAGAGCTTCTCCTGACTTTTCCTCTGCTGAAATTCCTGGACACTTTGTGTTTTCCTGCATCAYTGTTGGGATGCTGTTGCCAATCCCATCAATCCCATGCTGCTGCTGGATATAAATGGGATTAATAACAATTTCAGATATTCCTCTCCACTCTGTGAGTTTTGCTTGGTGCTTTTTACACTGGAATTTTGAAGCTGGTATTGAGGGCTGGGTTGGGATTTTTTTTTTTCCTTTTCCTCCTTAGAATTCACATTTTGAAGTTTGAATTTTCATTTCCTGGACCTTAAAACCACAGTGTTGCTGCATGGATTACCAAAAAAAAAAAAAAAAAAGCCAACAAAACATGAGCAGAACTGGAATTATTTTATTCTAAATTGAAATTAATTTTGAATTGAAATGTGCTGTCTGAATAATGGATGGTCGTGTCCATCTTTAAGAATTTTAGATCTCAGCAGGGAGAATTCTGCTGCAACAGAGGCAGTGTTTGAATGAAGAACAACTGAAATGCTGCTTAAAAGCTTAATTAAATTTACACAGCTTGATGCTAAATGGAATTTTAGAGGCCAATATTAATCCCAAAACACAGCACCTTTGTGTTTTATTCTGTTTTTTGCTGGGCTGCAGAGGAGTTGAGCAAATTGAGAGGGAAATTCCGTGTCCCTGTGGGGAGGGGGGGACTCAGTGTCCCACCCTCAGYTCTGTCATCTGCCCCCCACATGTCCAGAGGCAGCTCCAAGCACAGAGATCTGATTTTTCCTGCWGCTTTGCCCTGGAACTCTCCAACATTTCACTCTTCCAGCCACCTCCCAGGATAATTTTYCAGACATAAACACCAGGATTGTGTTTTACTGCCAGGAGCAGGTTTCAGACTSGAGGATTTGCTCCTTGAAGAATGAGATTTGTGCCAGTGGTGATGATTCCCTTCAGGAATTGTTACACCCACACATTTGTTCATCTGAAAACTGAAGTAAAAACTCCTCAGGCTCTACATTTTTTTTTTTTGGTGTGTTTGAGTAACTCAGTAGCTGGAGCAGAATCAGCTCAGTCAGAGATTTCCATGTCCTGATCCTGGGGTGGCTTGGTCTCCTCTGAAATTCCAGGTCCATTATGTCAGCCAAGGAAATGTGGAGTCACTTTATCCTGAATAAATCTTCCTTTGAGGGTGGGAAATCTGAGCTCTCAGCTAACACTGTAAGGAACCCTGATTTCAGGGTACATTTTGAGACAATTSTTGCTGAAATATTTCCATGCATATTCATGGGTGTTGTAGGACTTGAGCTTCAACTTTAAGGTTTTTTTCTTTTAATTTCCAGTGCTAAAAACAGGGGGAGTTGCTTTGAAACTCCAGTGTTTTTGTTGCTATCTGAGTTCTTGGTTTAAAAATGAACCAAAAAAATGTATAATTTACAAAATGGGAGATTTGTTTGTCTTCTCTTATCCTCAAAGCATGAGCATCATCGCTTCCTTACAGACAGCAGAACAAAAAACAAGAGCTCTTTGGAATTATTTATTCCAGAAAGGAAATTTCCTCTTTTCTCTGGCTCAGAAGTAACACAAGAGCTGAGAAATATATTAAATTAACAACAGAGAGTGAGAGAATTGAATAAATCACTGATAAACCATTTGTCTGACATTTTTCCCATTTGTTTTAATGTATTATATGCATTATTTGAAACGAGAAAAAAAAACTCATTATTTGAGTATGAGCAAAAAACCTTTGTACTTGAAAGCTTTTCCCAGTTTATTTCTTGGCTAGAAATGAAAATATCTCTCAAGGCAAAGTAGCTACAAGGAAAAAAAGATTAAATGAAACATTGTAAATGCATCTGTACCAATTATTTCCTGAAGCACCTTACTGGTTTTGGGGAAGGGATTTAATGTTTCTATAAAACTTCACCTAATTGTGCTATCAATTAAAATATTTGTAATTTACCTCCTTGGATTTAGGGCTCTTTTCCATAAGAAATTCAAAGGAAATTGAATGTGTGTGCAAGGGAGGGTTTGCATTTGCTGCTTTTTTTTGTGTTCTTCCCCCTCCCCTCCTCAAATTCACTTTTGTTTCTTTACATCAAAACCTTACCAACTAAGAAGAGCCAAACAAATTATAAAGCAAACTTTTTTCAGTGTTGGCATTCATGGGAAGTGTCAGTGTGTGGATTCTGGTGATAATTCCTGCTGTTTGGTGTTGGAGTGTGGTTCTGAAGGGAACTGATCTCCCAGGAGATGGTTTGTGACAGTCTCTAACTCCCTTTTCCCCTCTTCTTGTTTCATGAGCACTCAGGATAATGAATTTACCTGGGAATTGGGTCCAAATTCAGCAGTTCAGAGCTGTTTTGGTGTGGTTTTTGTATCTCAGTGGTATCTCCTCTTGTACCTTAGGGGGCATTTGTAACACTTGTCACACAATCACATGGCGGAGTAAATTCTGGATATTTTAGCACATCTTTCTTCTTTCTCTTCAGTCTTGTATTACTCTGCACATTTTTCTTAGTGTGGTTTCCTCATAGAACTGTTGGTTCTATGAGTTAAATTTGGAAACTTTTGGGTTCCAGTTGTTTGGTAGAGGTAAAAGATTAAAAGCAGCTGAGTTTGTGGAGGAGCTTTTGCAGCAGTCCAGGGTAGGATGTTTTTCACAGGGAATTCTGTGCCAAGGCAAAGAATGAGAATCACAGAATCCCAGAATCACCAGGGTGGGAAGGGACCTCAGGATCAGCCAGAGCCACCCCAGCAGCTCCAGCACCAGCCCAAACCCTGTCCCCAAGGGCCACCCCCAGCCTGCTCCTGAGCACTGCCACACACAGGGACTGCAAACCTCCCTGGGCAGCTCAGCCCAAGGCCTGACCACTCTGCCAGGGGAATTTTCTTTCCCAATCTCCACCCTGAGCCTGCCCTGGTGCCATTTGAGGCCATTTCCTCTCCTCCTTTCCCTGTCCCCTCCTGGCAGGGACTTGTGCAGAGCCACAGGGGCCCCCCTGAGCCTCCTTTGCTCCAGCCTCAGCCCCTTCCCAGCTCCCTTCCCTGGACATGCTCCAGCCCCACAAGGTCCTATTTGATGTCCTTTTCATGGCTCTGCAGATGCCAAGAGCTTGCTTGGATCACTGAGGGACATTAAATTAACACTTTGCCTTTAAAATTGGTGTTGTTCTGAATAAAAACCCTTTGCCTGTGCTGTTGAGAAGGATTTAACTGGTCCATTTGGAAAGGTGAGAGAGAGACAAGAGATTGTGTGGGAGATGCCATGTGCAGAGAAAAGAACCAAGCTGGGAAAACAAATCCTGGGAGGAGCAGCTGAGCTGGGAAGGGGCTGAGGCTGGAGCAAAGGAGGCTCAGGGGGCCCTTGTGGCTCTGCACAAGTCCCTGCCAGGAGGGGACAGGGAAAGGAGGAGAGGAAATGGCCTCAAATGGCACCAGGGCAGGCTCAGGGTGGAGATTGGGAAAGAAAATTCCCCTGGCAGAGTGGTCAGGCCTTGGGCTGAGCTGCCCAGGGAGGTTTGCAGTCCCTGTGTGTGGCAGTGCTCAGGAGCAGGCTGGGGGTGGCCCTTGGGGACAGGGTTTGGGCTGSTGCTGGAGCTGCTGGGGTGGCWCTGGCTGATCCTGAGGGGCTCTTCCCAYSYTGATAATTCCATKATATCAGGAATAGTAATAATGACTGCAGGTAGAAGGCATGGAGGAGAAGATGATGAGGTTTAATGATACAGTCACAAGAAAATTTTTCAAGAAAATTTCCTTGGCTCTTTGTTCAGAGGCAACTTTTAAGCAACCCTATAGTCCAACATGGCTGTGAAACTATAAAAGGCTTTTTACTGATTTGTGAGACAAAAATTCATGTGGTMAATTGAGAGATTGTTTATCCTGGTGGGAAACAGGATGTGACTGACAAATGAGCTTTGTTTGTGCTGTCTCCTGTAAATATGRCTTTAAGGTGAAGGAGGGGATGGGATGTGGGGCAGGAATTGTTCCCTGKSAGGGTGGGCAGKSCCTGGCACAGGGTGYCCAGAGCAGCTGGGGCTGCCCCTGCATCCCTGGCAGTGCCCAAGGCCAGCTTGGCCATTGGGGCTGGGAGCAGCCTGGSRCAGTGGGAGCTGTCCCTGCCAGGGCAGGGGTGGGAATGGGATGATCTTTAAGGTCTCTCCCAAACCAATCCACTCTGGAATTCTCAAATTATTAGAAGGCTGGATCATCTCCTAATTTGTTCACTCTTGAAACTTTTATCAGCCTTTCTCCTGGAGCTGTTTTTTGAGGAAAAGCTGGGATGCTGCAGCTATTCCCAGTGCATTCACCAGTACTGACCAGTGTCCCTGCCCAGCTGAGSCACATCAGTGTTACCATTCTGTTAAAATCCCCAGAAATCTCTGTTGCTCCCAAAACTGGATGCATTTGAGGCTTTCCCTCCCTCTGCAGTGAGGGGAAGGTGTTTGCCAGCAGGGGACACTTCTGAGCTGGATTTCAAGGGRAGAACCAAGGCAGGGATGGAAAGCATTTTATGCCCGGTGTGTTGTACAGAGATTTGCATTCAGATATCTTTGCATGTTTGCAGCAACTGCCCTGTATAAAATTCCCTCAGTTTTAAAGCAGCCTTTGAAATCCCACAGGAACTGGTGGCATGTAGTGTCAGAACACAGCAAAACATTTCCARTTAAGAAATCTTGATGGGAGATGAAGGGAATTCCAAACGTGGGGGGCCAAGTAATTCCAGGTGGTGCTTGAAGATACCTTTTCCTTTTTTTGCTGTTTATCTTCAAGGGAATATTTCCCATGTTTTTAGGGGAGAGAGAAAGGGAAATCTGGCAAACATTGCCTTTGTTTTACACTTTTCTGTTCCAAATTGTGTTTTCCTTCTGCAGGATGGCAGCAAACATGCTGTTCCTGTTAAACAAGCACCAAGCACATTTGTAGGCACATAATAATGAACAGCAATTCTGACTTTGCATTGTGGTTTGTAAACAACTTCTGGGCCATGTATTGATTCAATAAATGTTTTTTGAGGATCATTTGGAAGAATGCAGGAAGCTTTGAGGAGTGAAAGAAAAGATGTTGTTTGTGGCAATCTCCATGAAAAGGGGTCTTTATGCTGCTGTGAGAACTAAAAGTTAATGCCTTTTGTGCTGAGCAGCATTTCATCTTTCTGTGGAGCTGACTCTGATGTGAAATTGTGATGTGCTGGCATCTGACCAAAGTGCCACTCATGCAATTGGATTCTCTCATGTTTCARGGCTGGCTTCGAGGCAGTGTGCATGATACTTCACAACCACTTTCTTCAGCAGGCATGTTCCTTCTGTGCTGCAGAGGATGGAAAATTTCATTATGCCCCCAGAATGGCTTCTGTCATCTATATTTGAAACATTTGTGGTCCTGCTCTGCTGCTGCCTCCTCACTCTGGAGATGACAGAGAGCAGCACCAGGCCTGAGCATTCCTTGAGTRCAGGTCACTCAAGGAGTGGTGAGGCTGAGTTCTCTTAGTTCCAGTTTTATCTTGGAGTTTGTGATGGGGATCTGAGTTTCCAAAGTCAAACCCTCGTTGCGGTGGCAGGTTGATCCCAGTTCAGGTGTCACGTTGTGCCTTGGTGTGCAGGCTGTGGTTCAGGTGGCTGGCTGGGGATTTTATCAGCACTCCTGAGGAAGCCTTTGGAGTCAGGGCTGCCCTGGGGCAGGTGGGGGATTTTGGAGAGCAGGAATCCCTGACTTGGGACAAACCCYGCGGCACCGCTCTGACCTCACTGCTAAAGATCTGACAGAAGTGGAGGATTTCCAAACATAAAAAAAAAAAMCCAACCCCTCAAGATTCCCTGACTGTCCATGGGGCCTGCAGCTAATTTATGGAAGTGAGACTGGGAAAATGAGAGCAGGCTTGGCATCAGCTGGAGCCCAGAGATGCTCTCGAGTTACCATTGCTCAGAAGTGACGCCTCCTTCCCACAATGGGAAATTGTTGTAGTGGCTGTCTGACACTTCCATCAGGGCTCCTGCTGTGCCTTCACTTCTAAGCTAATTGTTATGGCCAGAATATATATTTAATTAGCATGTGTTTTAATTGAAGGGACAAGTTGAGTAAATGCACAGATAAATAAATGTTTATAACTAAAAGGAAATAGAAGCGTCTTCTTGTGTCGCTCTTCAGAAAAGAAAAAACTRCAGACTTCAGCTGCTTTTGAAACACTGCATTTGCAGCATTCAGGCTTTCTGAATATGTATTTTATTCCTTTGACAATGTAGTAATGTTATCAGGAAAAAAAGGTCTACACCAAGTTTATTGTTGGAGTTTATCAAGCTGGATTTATTCTGGAGAATTAACATTGGCGTTTGATTCAAGTTGCTGATTTAAAAGACACCGTGGTGTTCTCCGAGTTTGTCACTGGGCAAAGACTCAAAAAAAACCATTACCAGGTGTGTCTTGTGCCAGCAGCTGATGGGGCAGGGACAGCCTTGGAGATTGTGTCACGTTTCTGCTGTGACAGTTCATTCCCAGCAGTGGTCTGTGACCCGGTGAGGAAATCACAAAATCCCAGGTGCAGGGGCAGTGGAATKTGGCATGTGCCTGTCTGGCTGACACGATGCAGTTCTTAGAGTGAAAAGCTGATTAAAGAGCAGCTGTTGGCTGAAATCASAAAGTTTGCTGTCATTTCTACGCTGGTGTCCTGTGAAAGCTCTTTTTTTTAGGGGGGTGTTCCACTTTTAATCAACCACTCTGCTCACTTGGCACTTGGTGACATGAATGACAAAGGGTTTACAGGAATAAGGAGGCAAGGTTTTCTCAGAAGGAAGAATAAATCAGAATACATCTTGTGCTGSCTGGTTTTTGTGGGTATATATGGTTTTCTTCTACCAGGAAAAGTATCCTGTGTAAAGGTCCATCAGGGCAACCTRTATTTTATWATGAGGTCATCCAGAGCTGTTCTTYTYAGGATGAGGTGATTTCATTTCRGCAATTTCAGCTGGTCCCWGTTYTATCTCTGCCAGCATTTCCTAGAGGATCCACAGCAGGGATGAAGTTTGCTCCTGCACCTGTGTAATTCCATAATTCTATATACAGCCTTGTGTATGTGTGTATATATATATATTAATATGTTAAAAAAGCGTAATTATTTAAATCTGTGTATCATTTTATTCTATTAGTCATATTGGCCACCTCCAATTTCAGAAATTATCTCATTTATTCATCTATTTCTTACAAAATACACAAGATAATAAAAGTGAGCTGAGTGCCAGAGGCCCAGAGGAGACCAGAGACCTCCAGCCCTGAGAAAATTTGGGATGAGAGTTCTCCATGGAGTGTGYAAATCAGAGCATGCTCCTTGACTGATGAGGATAAGGACTTTTTTTTTTTTTTCCTCTGGAGAGAAAAAATGCAGGAGGAAGAGCTGGTGGATCTGGTTTGATAGCAGATGAGAAAGCAGAGGCTGTGTGGGAGGAGGAGAGAGGGGAATGGGGCAACAGCTGAAGAGCAGAGGTAAGGAGTTAGACTCAAACATGGAGAAAATAACTTTATGAGTGCATTTTGCAGCATTCCCTACAGCTGCTGGTTGTTCTGGACATGTCTCATAATTTCAGCTGTAAAAACTGGGCTGCTTTGGGCTGGTGGTTTCACTGAAATGTGGGACARCGTTGGATTTTTACAGCTTGTTTTATTGAGAATCACTTTCCTGCTCCAGTGTGTGTTCCTCCTCAAGTCTGCACTAAATCCTGCTGCTGAGCTTACCCAAAAAATGTTTGAAGTAGTTTTAAGAACTACTTCAGAGAACATTTCAAAATAYGCTTCTTAATTTGTAAAAAAACCCAAAAAAATGTATAATTAAAATAATAGTGAAAACCAAGCCTTAGCAGGATCAGTATCGAGGAGATTTKAACRTGGAAAAGGATTTTTTCTTCAGTTYGAGAGTATTAATTGTAATAAATYTATGRTTTTTGCACAGGGTGAGAACTTAAATTTGTAGTTTAGATAATTTAGAATTTTAGAGTGGGTTCACAGATTGCTGAGTCTCAAAACATTTGCTGGACAAACAGGTAAATTTTTAGTTCAGCTTCTTTCCCTTGGATATAGACTTATTACAGAATTCCATGTCCTGACAACTTCAGACAGAGAAACTAAATAAAAATAAATCTGCTTTCATTTGCTGAGAGAAAGAAAGAGAAATTATGGATATATATGGATATTAATGTGGATTACTGAACCAATCACTTGTTTTTGTGATTGTTTTTTTATGTTACACTTGCAACAAAGAAATTCATCACAATTTCTTTTGTAATTTACCATTCAGCTGATGAGCAGGTCACAATATAAATAAAAAAAGTTACACTGGTCTCATGATTAAAGTAATTTAAAGGGAGAGCAGCATTGAGTTGGGGTAAGAGTCTCATTTTAGGAGCTGTGCCTGAATAAATTCAAGTTTTAGGAACTGAAAAACATCTTCAGATCCTCAAAACAGTTTTAAAAACCATTTTGTGGGAGCATTGTCTCAGCATTTCCGTGGAGTCAGGATGGATGCAAATCAATTCCAGGAGGTATTCCAGCAATTCTTCTGCAAGATAAGGAACAAGAATTGTGTTTTGATGCACGAATTGTCAAGGTCTAAATAAAAAAATTGCATCTGGCATGTTTTGACTGTAGAACTTAGGACATGAAGTGAGCAATTACCAGTGCATTTTTCTGGTCTGGAAGGCATTTCTCCTTTCTGGAATTGCTGGCTTTAGGAGTGGTGAGTGCACCACAGCTCCCCCAGGAGCAGCAGCTGCAGAGAGAGCTTTATTCTGGTTATTTGCCATTTTTTATCTGTAATTTTTAGCAAATTATCTCTGTGATAATTTGCTGATGGAGAAGAAAATACAGGAGCTGAACACAAATGGCAATTCTTGGTTTTTTGCTTCCTTGGAGAGAGGGGGCACTTTGGGAAAGTCACCATGAGCAGTATGAGATTAAAATCAATATTTGAATGTCCAAGGTTTTTGTTAGAAACACTTGGAAACATTTAAATATTTCATTAGAATATTTCTGTCATCATTTTAATTATTTTAAATTTAAATTATTTTACTTGGGAGCTTTGTGCAATGATGGGAGGTTTTTCCTTCTATGTGTTTCAGCCACGTTGATACTAATAACACACACTGATATTAACAGATATTGGTAATAATTTGTTATAATATTGATATTAAACACATGTGGGAGGGTGAGTGTTGGATGTGCTGTTTCAGCCCAGTGGGATTTCTGAATATCCAGACAAGACAAGGGTTTGCTTTTGGAGGTGAAAATGGAATTTTCTCTAAATATTTCCAAGCTTTTTTTCTGTCCTTCACTTTGTTTAATTAGCAGCCCAGGATTAGCAGATTAGACATTTTTAAACTTTATTATAATTATTGCTGTCCTTATTGCTCCATAAAAAAAGTTTCTCCAGCTGTTCAAGGAAGCTTTTTTCTTTTAGAAGCATTTGATAATTTGCTGGTGGAATTTAACTTCCACAGCCACTGGCACAACCCTGATTATTTTTTTCACTGATTTGGCAAACTGAAAGCACAMATCAAACTTTAAACTCAAAATTAAATAATAATTAAATAATTTTGCTCACAATCTCCTGTTTCCCCAGCAGTTATGTCCAAGAAAAAGATCCAAACTGTCCTTATTTAACCAAGGATAAATTAATCACTAAATTAATCTATTGATACAGATTTTGTCCGGTTTGAGTGCATTATTTGTGTGCAACTCTTCTGAAAGTGCATTTTAAACTCCTCTTTTTGCACTTTAGTACTGATTGAATTAATCCCTGAAACTTTTTCCTTCAGGACAATTTATTTTTAGAAATAACCCCTTCAATTTGGTATTATTTATTATAATATAATGATTTTAAACAGAGTTGGTTCCTATTTAATCAGTTAAAATTTATCTTCGGAGTGGATCTGTGGTAGAATTAAAAATTTTGGATCCATTTGTGACACTGGAAAGAAAAATAACCAAGGTCAGGACAATCTTAGAAAAGCAAGGACTGAAACAAATTCACTTCTGAAGTTGAGAACCTGGAGAGAACAAAGTGARTCCTTGCCTGGATTAATACAAAATTCTGGTGTGAAAAATCATCTTTTTTAGGTGTGCAATTCAGTTTAGTCCTAAAAAACAGGAGTTAATTGGATTAACTCCTGTTCACAGCACAAATATCTGCAGGGGCAGAGACAGGTGGTTATCCTCAAAAAAAACCCAGGAGAATCCCAAATCCTGCAGAATAAAGAATGARCCATTGTCAGAAATGCTCCTCCCTGCCCGTGTTTGGGTCTGCAGAACAATYCTCAGTCCCTGCCTCAGCCTTGGCTCTGTCCTTGTCTGATTTTTGAGTTCCTTTCTCCCCAAAATCCTGAATTTCAGTGCTGAGCTTTCACTCATGTGGAAATCCAAACGTGGCCTGGTGGAGTAGGAGCTCGTGGTGTGTTGGACTTAACCCTGGCTTTGTTCCATAAAATTTGACCTTGTTTTGGAAGTGCTAAATAAATTTTATGTCCAGCTTTAARGGAGGAATTAAATTTGAGGCATTTTTCTCCCTGATGTACTTTCAGCTCTCTACGGAGCTTGTTCTTGGATCCTGAAATCCAAGGTGCAGTGCAGGATTGGATCTTCCATCTTCCTGGCTTTCCTCTGAGGCAAAAATGTTCCTCCTTTTGCTCTGAACAAGGTTCGGTCCCAGCAGGAGAAAGTGTTAAATCTGAAAAGGCTGAAAAAAGAGAAAATAATTACAACAGGTTAAAAATCCACGCAGCTGGGAGGGCTGTAAATGGAATTTGTGTGATCCATTCTCACAGCC
>CADDXX010000894.1:104680-126635 GCA_902810485.1 Alauda arvensis | reverse complement strand
AAAAAAAAAAAAAAAAAGGTTTGGTGCCAAATAAAAATAGCATTATGTGATAGCTGTTTAAGAGAGGCAGTTTTAGCTGCTGAATATATTGCATCTAATTTATTGCCCTATTAGCTGAGAACAAAATTCTTCTGTATTTTTTTTTTCCCTAGTCCATACAGAATACTTTTGAGAGTAATTTAATATATATGTGTACAGCATTTAAGGTTAGATTTATATCTTAATTTATTCTTCCAAACATGACTTGGATTATATAATTWWAAAAAAAAAAAAAAAATCAACCCACTTTAATATGCATAATGCTCAGATTTGTAAAAGTGGAATGTCTTTCTGCCTGGGCTTATTTTTAGCCCAGTTGCAGCGGGTTTAATTTACTGTAGGCTTTCCCTTCAGAAAAATAGCAATTTTGTTACAAAGTAGGTGTCACCAAGAATTAAACGCCCCGAGCCGTAATTCCTCACACCTTCTTTCTGGTAGGATAAATCAGCACCTCTCAGGGCTCTGATTTATCAGCCTTTTTGTGAAGTGCTACGTGGTGATGTTGTGTCAAAGGTGGACCTTGTTCCTCTGGGTCCTTTCCCCTCCAAAGCAGATTTATGGGCTGGGGCAGCGAGCGTGTCCCAATTACTGTGGGACCAGTTCCCTTCTCAGAGCTGCTCTTTAACTGCTCACATCCAAACCTGCACGCTGTTAAATGAGATTTTTGCCCTGTGATTTTTTTTTTTTTTTAGCATCCCATGCTTTAAAATAAAATTTTGTCATTCACTGATCCTGAGCCTAAACCTGGGTTTTTGTAATAAATCAGAGAAGTCGACGGCGCACTCGTAATAAATCAGAGCAGTCCTGACTTTATTGTTGTGTGTGGACGTGGAGCTGACTTAGCACTAATAAAACATTTGAGAATAATTTAACACAACTCCATTTTGCTCTTTCTCACCACGAGACACAGAACTGTAAATTCTCTTCTGGGCAGAAACCCCGAGGAGCCCTCGAAGTCGGCGCGAGCCGCGAGCGATGAGCGCGGCGCTGTAAAACCCCGCTCCATCCAATTAAAGAGTTTCTGTTTTAAGTGGACTCTTGGCCTTTCAGATGGGATATGCTTCCCTTCCCAATGTCATGGGCTTTTTTTTTTTTTCCCCATGCTTGGATATTTTTTTTGGTTGGTTTTTTTGGTTCTTTTTTTTTTTTACAGCTACGCTTTCAGTTCTGGATGACGTTTAGCCTTTGACCCAGCCACTTTCTTACAATAAACAGTTTGTTGATGAGAGCAGCTGCTGGGAAGATTGTTTCCAGACTGTTCTGCTGCAGCTGAGGAAGGGAAGGAAAGGAAGCAAAATCTGGGATGCACCTTACAGCCTCCTCCTCATTCCACTCCTCAAATCTGAGCAGAGCTCCAGCACCTCCAGCACCTTTTCCCATCCTTCTGGCATCCCAATTCCCAAGTGGAATGCTCCAGGAGAGATGCAGATCAAACAAATTCAGTGTCAAGACCACAATTAATTTCTCTGTGCTGTTTTTAACCTGCTGCCTCTCATTTTTCACTATTTTCTCCACAAAAAGCAACACCCTTGCCTTATTTTTCACCAATCCTTGAATCCTGCTGCCTGTTCCCCAGGATGAGCTGCTGCTGCCCGTTGCACAAATGAATTTTCTGCCTACACAGGGCTCTTTTGGAAAGCTAAATTTAATTTTGGATTGAGATGGAGGCAGGGATTTATGAGCAGKGGCTTGGACGTGCAGCCCAGGAAGGGCTTGAAATCCAAGATGCTCCCTGTTCAAAGCTGCAATAAAGAGGATAAAGATACCTTGCAGCACTTTGTTCAGAATCTTTTCCCTTTTTTGGACGAAGCATTCCACGTATCAGCTGGGAAAATGGATCCACTGCCCTCCGTGGCTGTTTCTGCTGGGCTGATGCACTGTGTTTATGTAATGCAATACTTGTTTTTGAAAACCCTCTCAAGAGTGGAGACAAAAATAAGGCACTTGACTGAGTCTCTGGAATGATCTTTCAGAAATGATGAGCTTTTTTTTTTTTTCTGCCTCTCTTCAGCTAAAGAACCACCCCACCAACCCCAAAATAACCTCCTAAAAATCAGGTTGGTTTGGAATCCCCAAATTTCCCAGCCCTGCCATCTTTCTCAGTGTCCTTCTGTGCTTTTTGCAGCCCAAACAGTTTAGGAAACATAAAAATATTATTAATAAMCTGAACCAGATTTCCAGGCTGTGCAGAATCCTGGGAATGCACRGGGAGTAGCAGCCAAGTCACTCCAGTTGAGGAGAACATGAAATGAAAATGTGGCTCAGTTGTAGGACAATAAAATCTTTATGAAGTTCTTCAGGCCATGGGGAGAGGAGGGAGTGGAGAAATGGGGATTTAAGAGGTTTTTACCCTGTGAACTGAAACACCACTGGTGAAAATAATGGCCTGAAATTCATTGTAAACAGCTAATATGAAAAGAGTTTCCTAGAAACTTCCTAAAAACTGGATTAATTTGAGTACTTCCTGCATTTCCAGATTCTGGTTGAGTTGTAAGGAGATTTTTGTGTTTAAATGTTGTGGTTGTTGCCTTTGTTGTTAGAAAATTCATCTCTGAGCTTGCACTTCCTGAAGTCTGGAAGGGAAACACTGAGGACTCCAGGCATGAATGTGGAGTTTGGGAAGGTTATKAAATATTAATGACACCAGCATTGAAAACATTATAATTATTTTTATTATAATTCTTCTTATTATTATTATTTAATAATAACAATAACAATAATAATAATAATAATAATATTCTTCATCCTCTCCACTTTCTCTGTGATCACCAAGAGATGATCTTTCCTCACTTCTCTGTCAAATTTTTTGCCTTTTTATTTTTTTAATCCTCTCATTTCTCCAAATTTTTCCTGGAGGAAAAGCCATACTTTGCTTTTAAGGGAAAACAAAGCATTTTAATGAAAGATGGAGGTAGTAAACTTAATGTACAGTATTTTACAAAACCTCATTCAAAGGTAGGGTTTGAAATGAATAAAAATAGGAGATAACATCATTTTCCCTGCAAATTGTGTGTATTTACAGTAAATAAATATATTTATATGTTTATATATTTATACATAYATATTTTAGATTTTATTTTTGSTCATGKTAAATATTRTTTCTGTTGGATCCAAGAGWTGCTGTGTAAGCTCTCCAGTGGTTAATTTATATTTAATTCATATTTAACACCTTGAAACCTTCAGGACTGTGTAAGACAAGGAGGACATGGAGATATTTTCTGTCTGTATTTGTGTGAATTTTTGTATTTCAAGTTGAACTCAAAGGACMACCCTTCATTAAAATATTTCCTTTCCTATCAGGGAATCTGTAGGGATGAAATRCAGACATTTGAGATCCTGTTGGAATTGTGTAATACTCCTTTGGGAGCAGGCAATTCTGGAAAGGAAAAAAAAAAGAAGCAGATTTTAGTCATATTGGAGGTGTGATGTCTGGTTTTGCTCCAGACAGGCTCCTCTAAAAATTGGGGGCTTTATGCCTGTGTAATCCTCACTTGCTTGCAGTTAAAAAAATTTTAAAATTATATAATTTTATACTATATAAAAATAGCTATATAATATATATAATATTTATTTATTTATATAAAATCTATGTGTGTGTCTATGTGATTGTGTTTATATATTTTATATATATATCATATATATACATACATGCATACATATATATACACATTTATATATATTTATATATATGTATATATATATACTTTATATATATTTATATATATTTATATATATGTATATATATATACTTTATATATATATATATATATATGAGATTTGATCACTCCATCAGCTGATAATACCATGAATCAGTACATCAACTGGAAACTCCTCAAAAATAGAGATAGTTAATTGGAAAAAATTTGATTTTATACAAAAGAAGAGGAAAAAAGATTTAAAATCCTGTTCTTTGCCTCCAGCAAGTGAATATTTGGCCTTGTTTCACAAACATAGCTACAATACAACATTTGAATCCCAATATTGAGTGTTCAGGTGGAGCATCATGGCTCAAATCATCTCCTTTTCCCTCACAGGAGAGGAGGGGGCTGATGGAAAATGTTTGCTTCATGGCTTTGTGTTTTCAGCTTTCATTTCGTTTCGCCTCCACGTTTTTTAATAGGAACCAAATGAATTTTGGGCTGGGAGGGAGTTTTGTCTTAACAAAGAATTCCATTGATAGGGAATTTCAAACTGCAGCTCCATCGTTGGAGTTTGCTAGGAAAGAGCAGCTCCCAGATCTGCCCAGTGAGAGATAAATTGCATTTATGAACAGATAAAAAATTTAAAAAAAGATAAAAAATAAAAATAAAAAATAAGCAGATAAAAATAAGAAAATCCCCACATCCAAATCCTATCTCTATAAACAGATTGTAAGAATAAAGTCTTGGATTTGGGTTTATTTTCAGCCATTATTACTGGGAGCTCACGTGCTCAGTGCAGAACTCGCATTGTTTGACAGAGCCCAGGTGCAAATAAAATCTTCTCCATCAGGAGCTGTAATTTTGTGTTATTTTATACAGCAACAGAGAAGGCTCCAGATGCAGCTGGTTTTTGTCTCCCTCTTTCCTCCTTGTTGTTCAATCCCAGCCTCTAAGTGAGCATTGGGGAAAAGTGAAACTTAATGATGATGAAATTAAAAAGAATTTTTAGCAAACTTCTGTGAGGGAGCAGGCTCTGCACACACCTGACCAAACCCTGACAATTATGGAAAGCAGATGTGAAATCATAAATAAAGCACAGCTTTTGCTCTTCCTYCTTTATGTTACAATTACCACAATTTGTGCTGATGAGTGGAGGAGCTGAGGGTCTGCAGTGTGCAGTAGCTTTAATTCGTATTTCTGGGAATTTGGGGRATTTYTGGTCTCCACATCTCCCTCCTTGCTCAGAACCTTTCAATGAGTGCCACTCTCAGTCTGACAAATCAGAATTCTCCTGGTGTGTCCCTGGTACCAGATCAGTGCTTGGGGATTTCCAATCTCTCCTTGGTGTTTTTTTGAAAAGATTTAAATTGAGCTTTGCTGTGTGGAGAATTYTTTAGTGAGAGGTGTTGGGTGGTTTCTGTTGGTGCAGTGCTTTTCTGCTTTTGGTGACTTTTTAAAATAATTCATTACAATTACATTTTTTACCATTTAAAATATTGGTAGAAACATTTTCTTGTTATGAATACTAAACTTGTGGATGAAGATTTTAACAGGGAAAAGCTGAGCTGTTCTCTTGCCACGGAGCTGTTTGCTTGGGATGTGAAATTTAATTCTTACTTTGAGAAAGAAAGGAACATCTTTGCCTTAGGGAATGTACTTGTGATTGGAAGAAAAAAACCCCACAGTTTTMTAGGAAATAATGGCTTTAGGATGAAGGAGAAGAGGATTAAATTAGATATTTGGAGGGAATTGTTCCCTGGGAGGGTGCCCAGGGAGGTTGGGGGTTCCCCTGSATCCCTGRCAGTGCCSARGGCCAGGTTGGACAYTGGGGYTKGGAGCAGCCTGGCACAGTGGGAGCTGTCCCTGCCATRGCAGGGGTGGGAATGGATGATCCTTAAATTCCCTTCCAAACCCTGCTGGGATTCTCTACTTTATAAAATTTAATTTGGCTTTGCTTCAGTTCTTCTGCCCAAACCTGATGAAGAACAGTTCCACTGCCCAAACCTGATAAAGAGCAGTTCCAGAATTTATTTGTGCCACCCTACAACCATTTCAGTCCCTGAATTTACAAAATGTGTCACTGGGAGCTTGTGAAATGCAAGATTTTCCATGATGCTGTGTGTGAGTGGCTGCAGATCCTGTCACAGCYTGGACACAGAACATCTGCAGCCTCTGGGATTCCACAACCCATTCAAGCTCGGGGCAGCATCTTCCAGCATTCCCAAAACGGCCTGGGAAAGCTGTGTCCAGCATTTTGGGTGTTCCTGCCCTGTGCTGGGTGCCTGGACTGCTCCCAGGGGTGCCCAGGAGCTTCCTGAGCCAGCACTTCTGGTGCCAGTGTGTCCCTGTAGGACACAAAGACTCCAATCACACCAGGAGGGTTTTTATTTCTCCAGGATGAAGGCTTCTTTATAGATTTCCCCACTCATCCACAGCAGAGTTCTTGGGGAGTTCCATGATGGGTGACCAAGGCCAGCACCTCTCTGACTCCACTGGGTAAAGCAGAAAAACACCCAAAACACCAGGTGCAAGGATATTGTATTGAGAACATGGAAATCGTTTGCAAAACACAGTTCTGGGAACAAAATCTGAAAGTCTTTGCCCTGAGACAAGCTCTACTAACAACAAGCTACCAACAGGCTTAAAATTTCTGAAACTCAGAGAAAATCTGGGCTACATCAGTGGCCACAACACCAGGTGCAAGGATATTGTATTGAGAACATGGAAATCGTTTGCAAAAGACAGTTCTAGGAACAAAATCTGAAAGTCTTTGCCCTGAGACAAGCTCTACTAACAACAAGCTACCAACAGGTTTAAAATTTCTGAAACTCAGAGAAAATCTGGGCTACATCAGTGGCCACCAGAGGCTGCTGCAGAACGGTGGATGCTGCTGGAATGGGAGAGGCTGGGAATTCCAGCTGGATCCGAGCTTAAATCACTCAGTTCTGACATGATTCCATCCCTGTTCTGTGGGCTGGAAGCAGAAATGAACCCTGACTTCACATAGAAGTTAATTTTGTTATGCAATAATGTTATTTTTTTTCTGTGCCAGTGTAATTGTGAGGGCAGTTCACTGCTTCAGCATCCCTGTTCCTGGAGCTTTGTGTGAAGGAAATTCCTACAGTAAAAATTCAGTTTTCTGCTGTGACCAGTACTTGAAGCTTTGTTAAACATGTAAACCCRTATTTTCTCAGGAATTTGTAAAAATCCCCATCCTTGATTATGTGTTTATGTTTTTTGATCACATGGACATGATGGGGGAAATSAGCTTGAGGATTAAACACACACAACAATTCTTAAATGGTTCAGGATGTGTTAGAAGCAGTGAAATCAAGACATTTGCCTAAAATCTATGGGGAGAAATCACTTGAAACAAAGCACTCAGGAGAGTAAATGGTTGGGATTGTGTGGTATATTTGTGATAATGTGATATTTCACAGAAAAAGGTGCTGTTTTGTTCTTTTCAGAAAATATTCTGTGGCAARAACACATCATAATTTATGACACAGCCTCAAGCACTTCCATTATTTATTTCCAATGTTATCACACTTTAATCACCTTTATTTTGTAACTTAATTTCTCTCAGACTGTAAACCCATCCTGAGGTGAGTTAAAATTCTGTCTCTGTGTGTAGGACTTGCACATCCAGTGCTGCTGGGCGAGTTCCTGTGTTTGGGAAGCAGCAGGAAAACACTCTGTGATTAAGCACAGTTTTTCCATGTTCTCCCTGACAGGAATGAAAGCTGCAATTTTTCTAAATATCAGTTACAGCCAATCAGTTACTGTGGGTATGTAAAACAAGTAGGATAATGTGCAAGGAATTTATTTATTCTGTCAGAGCTCTGGTGTTGCCCTGAATGAAGGTGCAAGTCAAAGAAATGCTCACAAACCCTTTCATCATCATCATCATCACATCATCATTTATGATGCAGAGCAAAAAATAAAAGAGAGGGAGAAAGGAAATCTTCAAAGGTATTTTATCCAAGAGTTTAGACAGAAAATATTCAGAGGGAGCTTTAGGAAAGCAAGATATGAGGAGTAATTTCTCTGTAATTAAAATTTAGCTGCTCTTAGGTTGTCCTGGGGCTTGGAACCAAGTGCTGGACAGGATTTGGGAAAAATCCTTCTTTTTTTTTGTGTCCTGCTCTGCCACTGGTGCTGCAGGGCTGGCACTCAGAGCAAAGGCTGTGAAATTGGAGAACATTTCTGGGGCTGGAAATGCAGAGGAAGGTGTTGGGAGCACTGCTCTCATTCCTCCTCCAGGTAGAACAGTGGGATGTGGGAAAGAGGGGAGATAACTGTTCATGGGAAGTTCAGGGGAAGTTTGCTCTCAGGTTGTGGTTTGTGGCTTTGGAGGAGTTGGGCTGGAGCTCACAGACATCTTGTTCCAGGCCAGGAGAGCTCAGTGCTGCCTTCAGCAGCCACACAGGARCTGTGTGCCAGTTCCCAGGTACAGCAGTGATGGGAGTGAGGGGTGTGGGCTTGGTTTGGACCTTTTTATTTCAAATCAGGTCTCTTCCTCTTGGGAATTKGAGGGCAGGAATCACCAGTGCCTTATTTCCAGTCAAATTGAAAATACGACTTTTTGTGGTTTCATTTATCACATAAAAGACAACTTCAACTCTGAAATTTAAGCTGCACACTGAGCAAGAAGTCCCAGAATTTGTGTTTGTGGCTGTTCCTAAAGACCTGGCAAACATTTCACATCAAACCTCTCAAAGCAGAATTAATTATCTCCAGAAAGAGTGAATTTGGAGCAGTTGTTTCAGGGTGTCATTACATGGTGTAAATAGGAGTAAAGCATCCCTTAGCTGAAGGTGTGAGCTGTTTTAGCAAATACTCCACTGAGAAATCAGTAAATTTTTGTTTGGTTGGTTGGTTTAACCTTTAAATTAAAACTAAATGTCTTAGTGATGAACTAAAGGACTTTTTCCAGCAGAGGATCTCAGCACAATGAGAAACCTGCAGGATGCAGATGAACGTGTGCACTCCACGCTCCAGGACATAGGAAGACCACTCCCAACCCTGCTGCAGAGATAAAACTGAGCTTAATTAATCCTCAAAGGAGATGGTGGTCTCAACTCTAGGACAAGTGTCAAGTATTCAGGCCAGGCTGGACTAGAACAAGCAGCAGAACTTGGTTTATGAAGAGGAAACAAGAGTTCATTTCCCTGTTTTGAAGTAGAATAGAAATGTTTTTGGAGGAATGTGTGTGCATCTTCACATGGGGTGACCTGATCTCTCTCCTTYATCCTTGCCCACAGGAAATCCATCTTGCTTTCCTGAAGTGGCTGGAGGGGAACGTGGATGCTGAGGGCCTGAGGCCATCCAGCAAAGTGTCCCTGAAGTTTGTTCCATCCTGGGAGGCCAAGCTGGAGGTGACCCCGTCCCTGATGCCCGTGGTGACGGAGATGGGCAGGTTCTCCTCAGAGCACTTCAGCCTCAGCACCTACCAGCAGCACCTGCACACCAAAAAGCTGGGCAAGATCCTTCTCTTCACTGAGGTGACCACCACAACCATGAATCTCCTGGATGGGTAAGATGGGGATCCATCTCAATTAACTTTCTTGTGGGGAATTTGTAATTATGGGGCACACAGGATGTTCAGAAGGAATCTGGGCACAGAGTAAAGGACTTTATGTTCTCTTAATTGATAATGTATAAAATGCTGAGCCAGAAAGGGTGGGGAAAGCTGAGTGGGACAACTTTTAATGGAGTTTAATCCTCTGAACTATTAAATTCAATTCAATAAGTATTCATATTTAGGAGATTAAATCCATTCTCAAGTTATTCTCTAAGCCTGTTAAGAGAACAGTGATACCAAGCAGGTTGTGCCCCTGATTTTAACACTCCTGTTTTCCCTCATTTCTTTTGCTGAATATTTCCCTAAAATGCTCTTTAGTGCTTGGTTTGGGTTTTTAAAACATGGATTAGAGGTTCTGTCATCAGCACACAGATGACCCTTGTGAATGAGCTGTGGGATACCTTAGAAAAAGGTTGTTCATTGGAGCTGAAATGGGATTRAGTGATAGGAAAATCACAGTTACTAAATCTCAGCTTGGAGTGTGTGTACAAAGGCTGCAGTGTTGGGTTTGGTGGAAATCTGATGGAAAAAAAAAAACTGTCTTGGGGAAGTTGTTGCTCTTCAGGACASAAACTCCAAGCCTGGAGCTGTAAATTCTTGTGGCAGCCAGTTTTGAGTATCAGGGTTAATTGATCTGCAGAAATTGGAGATGAATTTTACAGGGGGAAAAACAACCTCAGGAATTTCATTTGGGATTGCTTTTTCTTTAATTGAGATTTCAGCCTTGAGTATTCAGGTTCTCAGCCTGAGAGCCTAAATTGCAATTTATGGACCACATAAATTGCAATTTTTGAAACACAAATTTCAATTCCCAGCCATTCCCTGTGTGTTCAAACATCCACACACTAAAAAAACCAGTTGCTGTCTGATTTTGCCAATCCTCTCCCCCAGATTTACATCCTGCAGCTGATTTTGCAGACATAGAGACTTGCCAGTTTGATAAGAAGAGKTATTTTATAGAAATACAGTTATTTGTGGCATTTGCTTCTTCGTTTTTAGTGCTCACAGCATGTTCAGCYCACAGAGAGGACTGTGAAGAAATTGGTGATAATTGAATAMATCAAGAGGTTTCTTCCCTCACAGMTGATTTTGGTTCTCAGTAACTTTGTTCCAGCTCAGTAAAATGAAATGTTTAATTCAGAKTTTGGTGATTTGATTTGGATCAAGCTGGATAGAATTTGACTTCAATTTATGAGTGATTAATTATCAGGGCAAGGGAGATAAGAGAAGTGGTCTTGGTTTTTCTGATATGTTAAAAGGCTGTTTTTTTATATTAAGTAATCCAAACACAATCAAGTGCTCACAGATGYAGGTCTTCAAGATTTCCCCATCATAATGAGGCTTAAATAGTTAATTTTCAGGTAAGTTGTRAACTACAAGTCCTGGGTCTAAGTGGCTTATGCTGGGAAGATGGTCCTAGATTAAAATTTGAATTAAAGATATTAATTTATTATTAATATATCTTAAATTTATCTTACAAAAAGACTTTTGTTTTATTAAGTTAAAATAATTGTCATAAGTATTATGGTTGATGCTGCAAATGCTCTGTTGTCRTGGATATTGGAATAATGTAATCCTTGAGATTTGCAGTTCAGTGAAGAACCTTGAGATTTAAATGATAACATTTCATAAATCTCCAGAAATTTTTGCAAAAATCAGGTAATTTTTGTTGAGGGAAAAAGTTGTCAGGTTTTTGAGGTGCTTCCAAGGGAAGCACTGTGAATTTGTGAGGATGTGTGTGTGGTGCTTGTGTCTAATTGCCAGTTCTGAATGAAAGGAAAACACAGCTCAGGAAAAACAATTTTCTTTGCTTGAASAAAAAAATAGTTATTGATCCTTCAGGATTCCCAGAAAAACATTGCAACACTTTTCTTTGTGTAATCAGGCATTTCATGAGGGACTCTTCCATATTTTAGCAAGTTTTGATGGTTAAAAATACACAGACACCCCAAGAACTTAACAAATGGGATTTGCCTTAAATTTGTTTAATTAGCAGATGATCCAAAAAAAAAATTCATCATTTAACTTCTGTGACTTCAGATTTTCTCCTRCCTCTCCCACCAACTGGATGCCAAACCTTCATCTCCCTTCTCCACCTCCCCAGACCTCCATACCCCCCAAAAAAATGAGGAGATGGAAGGAGGGGGGAGAAGGGGGCTGGAATTAATTTAATGGCTGAGCAACCTCACAGTAGAGAAACAGGCAGAGCCTAATAGGGGCCTTTGTGTGCATTTCCACCCTGGCTGGGAACGTGCCAGTCAAAAGTCAGGCAGGAGGAACAGGTGGGAACTATTAGACCTGTCATAAAGTTTGAAAAATTGATTCTGGAGGCTGAGGGAATAGATTGGACTTGACAGTGTTGTCCTAAAGATTCCGAGGGAAAGCTGTGTGGTTTGATTTGGGATCCCTTGATTGTTCATTAGCTCTCCAGATGGTGCTTGGTGCTCACTTGTACTGTCCCTGAATTAGTGTGTCCTGAGCTCACAGCAAAAATRGGAATTCACCTGTAGGTGCCCAAAATTTATTGGCATTGGCCTAATTGTCAAATAAAAATTCCTTATTTTTAAATGATCARTATTCCTTCTCTGATTTCATGTTAAAAGTCCTTTCAGGCTATTTCTTAAAGCACTGCAGTTTTGATTTCTCAAACTGAAATTTCCAATCCTCCCCAAATATTGTTTTTTTTCCTTCTTTCTGTGAGTTTCAGCAACCTTTTCTTCTCACTTATTTCTCTTAATGCCACCTGACCAGGTTTAAACATTTCYACTTTCTGTGGCTCCTCAGAGCATCCCTGGGAGTGCAGGTTTTAAAATGAATCCACTGTTTTATGAGGCTGCATCTCATGTAGTGATAAAAATGTTACATTAGAGAGACACACTTATAAACTCATAAGGCTTGAGATTAACAAAGAAATATTTCTATTTCTAATATTTCTCATTGGCTGGAATGGTTTCATGAGCATTTTATGAAAATCAAATTAATGAGATAGAAAATTCAGTTTTGYTCTTTATCTTAGATCCTGTTTCAGTATTTTAGTTGGCAGAAAATTCGATTTACACATGACTAAGCCAGCATGGGATATATTCTGTATGAAATGGCATCGTGGATCCCTTTCCCCCAATATTTAAGAAGCACAAAGTGCCATTGTTAGGGGAAGTTTGGCACTAAAGTGGTGAATTTTAGTGAAAGTGAAATGTGGGCTGAGGTTCCTTTCACAACTGCTAAATAGGATATTTAAATAAAATGTCAACTGAGAATAAACAATTTCCAAACAGCTAAAAGCTTTGCAGAAGAAAATAYTTTGTTGATGCCCTTTTACTTTCCTAGATTCATACTGCTGAATTTTGAAAAACTGAGCTACAACTTTGATTTTCGGAGACTCATTTTTTTTATCTGATTTTCAAGACTCATTTTATTTGAAAACTCTTGCTTTAACTGGATTGAGACATGGATGATGCTGGTGCAGGTCTGAGTTAAGGAAAACCAGTGTGTAATTGAAGGAGATGGGAATGGCACTTCAGGGACAAACCAGCTGAGATTGACAAACTCTGTTAGGGACTGGGGGATTTTTAATTTGGTTTTCAAGTCCTTGTGATGTTTTACTCTTGTGTTTAGTTATTCCTTGCTTATTCTCCCTTATTTCTCCATCGAAACTGTATTTTTAAAAAGACCTGAATGATTGGGATGAGCTTTGGGATCCCTTCCCACCCAAGCCATTCCATGGCTCCATGATAATCTTTGTATTTCAGCATGGTGACACTCTTCCAGTACATCAGCAGCCTGCTAAAAATGAGTGTTTCATCACCAACATCAACAGTTTGTGCAAATTAACCCACCCTCCTCCCTCAGGGATTTTGGTTGGGGAATTGGAGAATACCAGGGTGTGCAGGAAGGATTCTTCCTTGCAGGAAAGGTACCTTTCTCTCAGGAAATAAGAAATTTAAATAGGAATTTATAAAATCACGTGCTGTTCCGTAGGTTAGATGCATTTAAACACTGTGCATCTTCTGTACTCAGTCTTTTCTGCAGCTACAAAGCTCARAAATATTTTGTCAGTTTGGATATCRAGGTCACAATAGTTCATATTGCCTTTAAAAACTCAGATCCCTTGGTTTTATTAAACTGGAGGACGGGATAGGAATGCTTTGCTTGATTAATGTCTTATAATCCAAAGTTTGATAGTGAGAGCAATAGACCTGCTCTTTCCATTCCTAGATATAGGAGTGTATTATATATAGATATATGTATATCATATTCCTTCATTATTTGCTTATTACTAACTTTTAAGCTTCCAATTCTTAATTTATTTAYATGGTTTGAAGGACTTGTTATGCACAAAACAAGTTGGTGCATTAAATACCTCCTTCTGTGCTTTTCTTCCTTAAGGGTGTTTTTTTATATTCAGTATTTTGTGCCTTCCTTTGGTGCTAAAGACCAGCTCAAATAACAGAGTGAGGTTTGTTTCCCTTAAATCAAATCAAATTAAGTTCAACAGAAGGAGGTGGGTTTTTTTTGCTAATTTAGTTGTAAATGTATAATATTTCCTACTTTMTTCTGCCATTCATTTCTGGGCAGTGATTTGCACCAGCCAGTGCTGGAGAAAGCTCAGCCTGATCACAAAGRTCACACAGGAATTCTTGTGCCACAGCTGATGCTTCGGGAAGGCTGAGCTGGAACAGAGACTGGACAGAGGTAGAGAATAAAGTACAGATTTATTAAAAGGCCTTCAAGGACACACCTTGGGCAGGACAAGAGTCTGGGCAGGGCTGCACCCAAGGGGGACCCAAAATGGGCACAAAATGGACCCTAAATGGACCCAAAATGGGCACAAAATGGACCCAATATGGGCACAAAATGGGCCCAAAATGGGCACAAAATGGACCCAAAATGGACCCAAAATAGGCACAAAATGGGCACAAAATGGATACAGAATGGACCCAAAATGGGCACAAAATGGGCATAAAATGGTCACAAAATGGTCACAAAATGGACACAAAATGGACCCAAAATGGGCCCCTGGTCACGAGGGCTCCCACTTGGATCAGTTTGGCTCCATTTGCACATGGGGGTTTCATTGTCCCATTGCAGCTGCAGGTGATGAAGTCCCAGCCTTGTTGTTTTGTCCCTTCAGTCCACCCTTGTTTCTACTTTTGGGGCTAAAAACTTGTGCCGTTGTCCTTGGTCTTCAGCAAGGACAGGATTCGTTTTGTGTCCCTGCTCTGTGAGAACTCACTGACACTGAATGTGAGCTCAGAACTACTCCCAAGGCAGCACAGATTCTGAAATACATAAAATCCAAAACTAGAGGCATAACAGCCAAGAATCTGCTCCCTTCCTCTCTTTTAAAAAGGGAGGAATTCCGAAATTTTTGGCCCTGSTTTGGTCCTGTGCCATTCCCAGACCCTTCTCCACCACACGCTTGCTGAAGGATTCCTCTGTCGGGMTTTGCCGTCTCCTTTGCGTCACTTYTCCCYGRTTTCCCTTCCACCTGTTGTGCCCCATTCCYGAGGGCGCCGAACAATCAGGTCCCTATTTTGCTGTCACGCACCTTGTGCGCCTGATTTTCCATGGGACTGAAGGCAAAACGTGCCCTTCTTTCTTTCTTTTTTTTTTAAATCGTGTAAAATCAGTGGGTTTTCCTCCTGTTAACGCGGTGGGCCCCCCGCTTGCAGTGCACAGGGAGGTTCGGCGTTCCCAGTGGGAATTGAGTCATAAAAAAAAAAAAAGGGATACCCGTTTTGCAGAGCAATTAACCCGTGGTGAACTCTGCTGGGAGATTGGRTTTCCCTGCTGCTGGAAGTTCCTGAATAGTCCCCCATTATCRCAGGGACACTGACACGGCCTCGGGGCACCCTTAAAGCCGAGGGGAATTGTTCCTTAAAGTGAGGGGATTCGTTCCTTGGATCTGAGGGGAATTGTTCTTTAAATCTGAGAGGAGTTCCTTGAATCTGAGGGGAATCTTCCTTTAAATCTGAGGAGAATCGTTCCTTGAATCTGAGGGAGTTTTACCTTGAGTGTTAATTCTTCAAATTTGAGAGAAATCGTTCTTTAAATCTGAGAGAAATCGTTCTTTAAATCTGAGGGGAATCCTTCCCTAAATCTGACGGGAATTGTTCTTTAAATCTGAGGGGAATCATTCCCTAAATCTGACAGGAATTGTTCTTTAAATCTGAGGGGAATAGTTTCTTAAATTTGAGGGGAATCGTTCCTTAAATCTGAGGAGAATTGTTCCTTAAATTTGAGGAGAATTGTTCCTTTAATCTGAGGGGTATCATTCCTTGAATCTGAGGGGAATATTCCTTTAAATCTGAGGAGAATCATTCCTTGAATCTGAGGGGAGTTTTACCTTGAGTCTGAATTCTTCAAATTTGAGATAAATCATTCTTTAAATCTGAGGGAATCATTCCCTAAATCTGACGGGAATTGTTCTTTAAATCTGAGGAGAATTGTTCCTTAAATTTGAGGAGAATTGTTCCTTAAATTTGAGGAGAATTGTTCTTTAAATCTGAGGAGAATTGTTCCTTAAATTTGAGGGAAATTGTTCCTTTGATCTGAGGGGTATCATTCCTTGAACCTGAGGGCAATCTTCCTTTAAGTCTGAGGAGAATTGTTCCTTGAATCTGAGGGGAGTTTTTCCTTGAGTCTGAATTCTTCAAATTTGAGAGAAATCATTCTTTAAATCTGAGGGGAATAATTCCCTGAATCTGACGGGAATTGTTCTTTAAATCTGAGGGGAATCGTTCCTTAAATCTGAGGAGAATTGTTCCTTAAATTTGAGGAGAATTATTCCTTAAATTTGAGGGAAATTGTTCCTTTAATCTGAGGGAGATCATTCCTTGAATCTGAGGGGAATCATTATTTAAATTTGAGAGAAATCGTTCTTTACATTTGAGGGAATCTTTCTTTAAATCTGGGGGGAATTGTTCTTTAAATTTGAGGAGAATTGTTCCTTAAATCTGAGGGGAATTGTTCCTTGAATTTGAGGGGTATCATTGTTAAATTTGAGGAGAATCGTTGCTTGAATCTGAGGGGAATCATTCCTTAAACCTGAAGGGAATTGTTCTTTAAATCTGAGGGGAATCATTCCTTGAATTTGAGGGCAATTGTTCCTTGAATTGGAAGGGAATTGTTCTTTAAATCTAAAGGTGAATTGTTCCTTAAATCTGAAGGGAATTGTTCTTTAAATCTGAGGGAAATAATTCCTTAAATTTTAGGGGAATGGTTCCTTAAATCTGAAGGGAATTGTTCTTTAAATCTGAGGGGGAAAATTCCTTTAAATTTGAGGGGAATAGTTCCTTAAATCTGAGAAGAATAGTTCCTTGAATCTGAGGGGAATCTTTGTTTAAATCTGAGGGGAATAATTCTTTTAAATCTGAGGGGAATCATTCCTTAAATCTGAGGGGAATAATTTCTTGAATCTGAGAGGAAACCCTGGAAGGCTGCACAGCTCAAACAAGAGTGAAGAAATGGTCATGGCAGGGTTTCAGTCACATTTTGCCTGGTGTATTTTACATGCTGCTGTTTTCATGCCCGCATTCTAAAGCAGGGATTTGGTAATAAAGTGAAAAAATTGAAGGCTGAAGTTTCAAATCATCRCAGCTTTTTGAAGAGGAGGATTAGCTTGGAGCATATGATACATGTAGCAGAATACAATATGCCATAATAAATATGATATCTTGTTATAAGTAATATTAAATGCAACATGTTATGTCTATATCATTGCTTTTGGCTTGCTGATTCCATGGCTGTCAATTTTGCTCTTGAATTGTAACTTGTATTTAGGAAAAGGAAATACTGCCTAAGCTTAAACTGCCCAGAAGTACTCAGGATTAATATTTGTTGAGAAAGATATCCTTGTGTTCATCAAATAGCCAACTTTGCCTTTTTACATGAGCTTGGATCAGAATATAGTTTTAAATAAAGTCATGTGCTTCTAAAAAGAATTTAAAATCCTCAAAACCAGGCACAAATCAGTCTAGGACAGTGTATGGACTTAAAAAGGGGAGGGCATGGCACAGAAAAACTGGGTATGTTATTAATTATAGAATCATGGAATGGTTTGGGTTTGAAGGGATCTTAAATCCCATCCAGTGCCACCCCAGCCATGGCAGGGACAGCTCCCACTGTGCCAGGCTGCTCCCAGCCCCAATGGCCAAGCTGGCCTTGGGCACTGCCAGGGATGCAGGGGCAGCCCCAGCTGCTCTGGGAATTCTATTCCAGGGCTTTCCCACTAATAATGTGATCAGATGAATCAACTTCCCCAGCTCCCTAATTAACCTCATGGAGTGGCTTGAACCTTGGACAAATGCTGGATTTGCATTCTTCCCTCAAACATCTTCATTAGAATTGTTCTAATCACCAGACTAATAAAGGAATGTATTGTCAGTGTTGCATTCAGATAAAACAGAATAACRGGAATCCAAGTGATTTGATGATGTGTTTGATGAACAGATTGCTGCCCACATTATGGACAGGGGCTTTTAGAGAGGACTTTCACAAGGAATGGAGTGGCAAGACAAGGGGGAATGGTTTTAAACTGAAGGAGGGCAGCCATGGATGGGATGTGGGCCAGGAATTGTTCCCTGTGAGGGTGGGCAGTGCCTGGCACAGGGTGCCCAGAGCAGCTGGGGCTGCCCCTGCATCCCTGGCAGTGCCCAAGGCCAGCTTGGACATTGGGGCTGGGAGCAGCCTGGGGCAGTGGGAGCTGGCCCTGGCATGGCTGGGGTGGGAATGGGATCATCTTTAAGGTCCCTTTTACCCCAGACTTTCTGGGGTTCTGTGACTCAGTGCTCTCATTTGGGTTGTGCTGATCAGAGACTCCTTTGAGGATGACTCAGAAAGGAGACAGAACCATCAGGGTTTGTTTGTTCTTTCTTTGTGTTCCCTCGGGAAATGCCACAAAATCAAAAGTTGGAGGTGGATTCCCTTGGCTGTTGTGGAAACCATTTAATTGCAGGGGTGGCACTGGGTGGGCTTTAAGGTCCTTCCAACCCAAACCATTCTGGGCTTCTATGAGAGATCCAAAGGCTGAACTACAACCAAGTGCTGTTGCACAAAGTCAGAATGATTCCCCAGAGATTTCACTGAAAAGAGCTTGATTAGATTTGTTAGAAATTCAAAGTTAGATCACAGTGTTCCATTTTGCACATCTCMATCTCTTYGYCCTTGTTAAGAAATAAACAACRAAAAGGAAGAAAAAGAAATTGRATTTCCTATGGAAGCAAAGTAGGAGCTGGGAAACAAAGCAAGGCTGCTTGGGGAAGTTCACACAGCACCTGTTCTGGGGTGGTTAAGAATAAACACACTGATTTTTGTTTATTCTGATGCTGCCAGTCAAAAGAGAGTGATTTGATTCCAGAATTAATTTGAAGTGCTTGTTTCCAGAGCCAAAAGCTTTGAAAGCTTGTGTCATTTCTAACTCAAGCAGTAAACTCAGAAAATCCCACAGAATCTGAATTCTTGCCCTAAATCCCACTGGCCTAATTTATTTTCACTTATAGTCCCAGTTAAAATATTTTAAGAATCTGTTTGTATTCAAACGAGGGCTTGCATTTATCACACCTCATATCATTGAGCCTGAAATGTCACGGCCTGGGGAATGGTGTGTAAAAAAAAAAGTGAGGTTCCCCCACTGCAGCTTTGTGATCCCCAGGATTGCTATAAAATCCTGGACCTCATGTTGCTCTCCAGAAATTTACTGGCATTGTTCTTCTTGCTGAACTGTTGATGAACGTCCAGAGGTTTTTATTTTTGGTAGACTTGAGCTGACACTATTTTTACACTGTTTTTACTGATGATAGTATCTTACATCAAAAAAAAAAATCAAAAATCCCAAAAGGGTTTTACAGGATTCTTTGCAAACTCAAAGCTACCTCTGGCTTGTTGCATTTAGGATGCAGATATAAGGTGTCCCATATTTTGAATTTGGATTTATGTTCATGTGGATCATCAGGCTGCCCATCCACTGAGGAAAATGAAGAGGGAAAACTGGACAAGGAAAAAAAAAGTAGGGAGATGGAGCTGAGACATGAGAAAGAGGAAATAAAAATTCAAGGGAAACAAATTTTTACTGATTATTCTTAAGGAAATGCTCCAGGCTTAATGTAAAATAGATGGGATGTGGGGAGATTGCAGCATTAATTGGGGAACAATCATTGCTTTAACAATGATGTTTAACAATTATCAAAGAATTGATGATCAAAAGCCCAAGACTGCCCTGTTCCATTGGCAGATTTTCAACTGAAATATAAATCAGCTCAGTGTTGAGGTTGGCTTTTCTGAACTTACAGACTGGTAAGAATTCCAGTTGCACATGGTGATTCCATTCCTGATGGTTTTGTTTTAACTGGGGATTGGGGAGCGTGAGGAAAGGGGAGCACCTTTATTTTGTTGACAMTAAATAATWACWTTTTTTGTGGTCATAACTGAATCTRCAGATGCTGATGTCCTGCTCTGCTGGTTTATTTTTAATCATCCTTYTAGTCTTTCCTACAGTTATAATAACATTTAAATACCTAATCAGAATCTCACAGATTACTTCTGTTTCCTGCTTTTTAAAATACAGTTTACAATGTATTACCTTGTACTTTTTGGATAAAAAAATACTCCCTAAATTGCATCTGTTAAGTGAGAACAGAAGAACTTCAGAGCTCAGCTGATCCTGAAGGCCCCTSCCAACCCAAACCATTCCATGATCCCATGATTTGATGATTTATGAGCAGCAGAYAATGGATGAACTCAGTGTGGGGAGTGGTGCCAGATGTGAGAGATAAAAGGGATTGCTGTTTGCCACCTGCTTTCCTGCACATCTCAGCTCTGCTGGGSTGCTGGATSTCAYGGRGAATCCCTGGGATCCAGRAYCATTCCCAGTKAGCAGAGCATGGCAGGTTAGCAGGGAGTGATGCTCCTGGAATGCTGAAGTGTCCATCTGCTGGGAACACAGAACTATCACCTTTTGCCCAGGTTTGGAGGAGCAGCTGTGGATATTTGGGTTTTTCCTGTGGTGGGGAAGCCCCAGAGAGCTTTGGGTGTGAAGGTGTTGCTGCTTTGTCTTGTTTTCATCTTAATATTTCTGTCTTTATTATCAGCATTGTGCTACCTCTCAGTTTACACTTAGAATCTTAGAATTATAAAATTATAGAATGGTTTGGGTTAAAAGGGACCTTAAAACCCATCCAGTGCCACCCCTGGGACACCTTCCAGTGTCCCAGGCTGCTCCAGCCTGGCTTTGGACACTTGCAGGAGTGTCCTTTTCCAAAATTTCCAGGGGCAAATTTGTTTTTTCATTTCTATTCTAGACAAGGTTTGCAAATGAATGTTTAGCTTTTGAGGACAAGAAAAAAAAAAGCTTTCTGTTTGTATTCTGTTTATTCCCAGTATTTTTGCCACACATTTCCAATTTTTGCTGCTATCAGTAGTTTCTAATTCCTTTTCTGTTGTTGTTTTTAGTTGTTTGGGTTTTTATTTGATTTTGTGTTGGAGATGGAGAAAGTATAACTTCTTGTTGCTACAGCTCACTTAATTAGTACCAATCATTAAAAATAGAAACTGTAGAATTGAAATTTTAAAAAAATATTGTTGAAATATTCCTGATAGATAAAAATAAGTAAAGTAAAAGAAATCAATTTTATTTCAATTAAACACTCATACTTTGGCTTGCTTTATACTAGAAAAAACCTTTTTTTTTCAGCTATGTGTTGCAGAAATAGCAATTCATGGGGATTTTTTTCCCTTGTGTTTTATAGAGAAACAGGAGTAGAAGAGGTACAGAAATGCTTTTTGGGGTGCAAGAAGAGCTGTAAAACATTGCACACTCAGTGCTGATTGACTCACCAGAAAGCAGAGAGTAAAAGGAACAGAGAAGCCATTCACTCTGGAGAGTTTTAGTCCAATTTTGGGGRGGAGGGTGGRAGAAAAAGGGAAGTTTATGGGAGAAAAATGGGTATTTTCTCATTTTACAGAGTCCAGGTTGGTCACAGAGCAGATCCTGTTGCATTCAGGATGCCTGCAGGCCATCATCAGCTCCTTGCTGGAGGTGTGAGGCTCTTCCACACTCCTCTGGTTTTTATTCTACATTTATTTTATGGCATGGACAGAGAAGTTCTTGTGGGAGTGTTTGGGAGCACAGATAACTGGAATATTGGGAATGAGGATCTCACCAAATATCCTGTTATTTATCTAATGCACTGTTTGGAGGTTTCAGCATTCAGTGGTCATCAGAAGAGATGAAATTATTCATTGATGRATTGTCTTTCACCAGGAATTGGGGAATAACTGGGTAAAAAGTGGAGCCCTTTCCCTGTGAGGAAAATGGGAATATTCTCCAGCTGGCTGGGGCTGCAACAGGGGGTGTTGATGACAACAGGATTATATTGGTTTGGAGGGAAAATGGGAATTCTGCTGCGAGGCCTGGGCTTAATAAACTCCTGTGTGCCAACAGCAGAGGTTAAGAGGGGTGAAAATGTTCAGTTCTGATGCTTTGCCAAGCTAAGCAGTGGAATATTGTGAGCATGAACCAAGTGAGATGGAATGTGTGGGATTTGGAACCCAAAATCCCAGAGTGAGTGACACTTCCTAAGGGCTGGAGTGTAGATGGGTTCCTTCCTTCCTTCCTTCCTTCCTTCCTTCCTTCCTTCCTTCCTTCCTTCCTTCCTTCCTTCCTTCCTTCCTTCCTTCCTTCCTTCCTTCCTTC
>CADDXX010000894.1:86569-104225 GCA_902810485.1 Alauda arvensis | reverse complement strand
TTTTCCTTTTATTTACCTGTTCTCTAACTCATGTCAGGAAGCTTTCTACAAACCAGAGTGCTTGTTTTTTTTATTCAAAATCCTGATTCTTCAGTGTTTTAAACACACACTTCATCCAGTTCTTTACAAAAATACTTTCAAATGGTGTTAAAAAAAAGAAATGTGAACATGGGGGYTGCATTCTGGATTCAGAACCAAGTTCTCTTCATTACTTGGCTACATCTGCATTTATCTAATACCCAGCAAAACCTTCTGGGAAATAGGGATTATGTTTTTTTTTTTGCACTGATGGTTACTATACAAGGAAAGCCTCAGCTAAATTTAGATTACAAAGGATTAGATCAGAGATGAGTAAAATACAATAAAATAACACCAAGAGTCCAACTGTGCTCTAATTCCTTTTGCATTTTTCTTGTGCTGYGAGATGACTCAGATGAGTTTTTTCAGCCTGTGTTTATCTGATGGATGCTGGCACGGGGACCCTTCATGGATTAATGTAGTTGGAGATAAAACTGGGCGATTTTTGTCCCCCAGTGCTGCAGGCTCCCTGCTGGAGGCTGCACAGGAGATGCCAGGCAGTTTTGTGGGGCAGCCTGCTGGGAATGTTCATCCATCCTGGCTGCTGTCACCTCCAGCACGGGGCTGGGGGGACACCATGAGCTGCTCTCCAGCAAGCCAGGCTCTTTTCTTCCTTTTTAACAAAATTAAACACCAAATTGAAAAGGAAAAAATCAAGTTTTTTTTCTTTCTTGTACAAAGCTGTCTGTACAAGCTTTGACCACATAGTAATTAAAAGAAGGTCAATAAAGTTGTGTATTGTGAAATATTCTGTATTATTCTTTTTAATCACAGACAAATTGTTTGGTTTTCAATCTGTCACGTGCTCCAGTCTTTCTGAAGGTAATTTTTTTTGCTGTGTCATATTGAGGTCACCCAGGGAAGGTGCTGCAAGGCAGGAGGTTTTACCTACTCTGTGTTTGCAGTTTTATATGTTCTGAAAAAGCTGGTAAAACTGGTTTTACCTACTCTGTGTTTGCAGTTTTATATGCTCTGGTAAAGCTGGTTTTGCCTACTCTGCAGTTTTCTGTGTTCTGGTAAAGCTGGTTTTACCTGTTCTGTATTTGCAGTTTTGTGTGTTCTGGTAAAGCTGGTAAAACTGGTTTTACCTACTCTGTGTTTGCAGTTTTATATGTTCTGGTAAAGCTGGTAAAGCTGGTTTTTCCTACTCTGTGTTTGCAGTTTTATTTGTTCTGGTAAAGCTGGTTTAGCCTACTCTGTATTTGCAGTTTCATGTGTTCTGGTGAGGCTGGTAAAGCTGGTTTTACCTACACTGTGTGTGCAGTTTTATTTGTTCTGGTAAAACTGGTTTTTCCTACTCTGTGTTTGCGGTTTTATTTGTTCTGGTAAGGCTGCTAAAACTGATTTCACCTACTCTGTGTTTGCAGTTTTAAATGCTCTGGTAAAGCTGGTTTCGCCTACTCTGCAGTTTCCTGTGTTCTGGTAAAGCTGCTTTTACCTGTTCTGTATTTGCAGTTTTGTGTGTTCTGGTAAAGCTGGTAAAACTGGTTTTATTTACTCTGTATTTGCAGTTTTATTTGTTCTGGTAAAGTTGGTAAAGCTGGTTTTGCCTTCTCTGTGTTTGCAGTTTCATTTGTTCTGGTAAAACTGGTTTTTCCTACTCTGTCTTTGCACTTTGCTGTGTTCTGTTAAAGCTGAGGTGCCTCCTTCAGCTTTTCAGCTTTCCACATTCACCATCTCTCCATCTCAGCTCAGTGGCTCATCCCCACCCCATTCCAAGAGGAATGTGATCCCTAGATGTGGTTTGCCCATAGTAGGTGATTACTGAGGTGTGTGCACTAGAATTCAGAGGGGTTTAGCTCTTCCCAGCACCGCTTCCATTTATATTTGTGGGGTTTTTTTCTTCAAAATGGCACAGGCAGGATTTAAACTTGGTGATTTTTGACTTGTAAGGCACTTAAGTGACTGCAAAAGGACCGTGGTACTGTTAATAGAAACAAAATATTTGTGTCCTGAGCAAGAAGAAATCCTTGGAAGCTGAGCCAGGAATACAAATTGCAGCCTTTGACCCAGGCCCCTCCCAATTGGAGTGGGTTTTCTGGTAACAGGTTCCAGTTTAATTCCAGACTGGTGCCACACAAAGCTGCTGCTGCTGGAGCAGCTCCTGCAGGTGATGGCTGCAGTTTGATGTTTGCAGTGTTTGAGGCTCTGTGGTGCCCAGGGCTGCAGCTCTGAGCTCACATTCAGCCTCACTCAGCTCTGCACACAGCAGGGACACAAAACAAATCCTGTCCCTGCTGCACMCCAAGGACAATGGCACAAGTTCTCAGGCCCAAAAGCACAAACAAGGCTGGGCTGAAGGGACAAAACAACAAGGCTGGGACTTCATCACCTGCAGCTGCAATGGGACAATGAAACCCCAATGTGCAAATGGAGCCCAACTGATCCAAGTGGGAGACCTCGTGACCAGGGGCCCATTTTGTGCCCATTTTGTGCCCATTTTTGGTCCCATTTTGTGTCCATTTGGTGCCAATTTTGTGCCCATTTTGGGTACATTTTGTGTCTACTTTGGGTCCACCTTGGGTGCAGCCCTGGCCAGGCTCTTGTCCTGCCCAAGGTGTGTCCTTAAAGGGCTTTTAATAAATATCTGCTTTATTGTCTGGCTCTGTGCAGTTGTTGGAAGCCTGGATGCTGAAAATTTTGGTTTTTTCTACGTTGAGATGTGCTGAGCCTCAGGCAGGCACCACGTTGGACATGAACATTCTCCTGAGGGAAAATATGACAGATCCTCCAGGAAACTCTGGGGGTGTTGGGAAATTATGCCTGAAATGTTGATTTTTTTGCCATAATAACCTTTGAAATGAGCCCAAACAGCAGCATGGCCCAGATTTAGGGGTAGAGTCAGTGGCTGCTCCCACTTGGACACATCCCCACACAGAGGAAACCACTGCATAATGAAGCAGATGGAAGAGCCTAAATGAGAGATGTGGGACTCCAGAGGGCTCCTCAAAATGCTGATTATTGCATTGTTACACCAGTCCTGGGTCGTGGGGACACCAAGCCTGGAGGCAGCAGAGCCTGAAGTCTGAAGCCACTTTAATTCTGGTTACACTGCATTGGATATTTTTCTTTGATGAGCATCTTAATTGATAACAGCCAATCAGCATCACACACAACACCTTCACCAATACCTACAGCCTATCAAAACTACTAACATTACCATATTATGGTAGTAACTATTTAATCACATGAGTTAGTGTGTTAGATTTTAAGCTCAAAGATTTTTTTTTCTGTTTTCTTGCAGGAAAACCGTTTTACTTGCTAAAAACATATTTTTTGTTTGTGGTCAACAAATCCTTTGGTCTTAGTCATAAAACCTTCTTTCAGCTCATTCAATCTTTGCTTCCTTCGTTATCCAGTGACAACTGGCTCAGCATCCTTACTTTTTAATAATCTTCTGCTTTTTTATATCAAAATTTCCTTTCATCTCCACTTCTCTTACCATCTCTACATCCAGAGAGCTTTCTGCTAAGCATTCATCTCTACAAAGTTTTCTGCTAAGCATTCCTATCTACAAAGTGTTTTAATATCTCATTTTCTAATTATCTAAAAGACACCTTTCATTTCAAGTCATTTTAAGTTTCTTCTTTCTGTTTCTAATTACCTAAGTATTTCATAATAGTTATTATTAAAAATCTTGCTTTTAAAAAATATATATATTGAAACATTGCTCCAATTCAGAGTTTGGGGGTCAGCCAGCCTTTTTGACTCTGTTTGAAGAGATATTGTCAATGAATCCCAAGATTTTCTTCAGCAAAAAATAAAACATTCGAGTCATTCAGGCTTGACAATTTGATCTTATAACAGCTGAGATAAATTTTGGAGTGAAATTTGAGCTCATGACCTGAGATGATGTGCATGTTCTCACTGATTCAAAAAATTTGTCAGCTGTTTGCAGATTCTGTGATGATTTAGTAATTAATTTAGTGATTTAGTAATTAATAGATGTTTAGTCTCACATGCGTTGTTATTAATAGTCATTGATTGTGGTTATAATTTTAAATATTCTTAATTGTATCAAGAATTTTTTCCTATTTGTTGTCAAGCTTTTAATAAGAGTTCTGTATTTTTTGTCAAAGATACAATTCCTCTGAAAAGGGTTTTTCAGAGCCTATTCCATCCATTATCAGGGACTTCTCAAATAACACATGGACAAAACTAAGGGAGAATCCTTTGGTTTTCAACTTCCATCCTTCCCAACCAGCAGAAATCTCCAGAGTCCCACGTTTCAGAGCCCACAGTTGCTGCCATTCTTTGTATTTGTGTTCCAGGCTGTGCCAAGCCCTTCTGGCAGGATTGTGGGAGTGTGAAGTGCYTCAGCAGGATTTTGGGCAAGAATTCCTGCAGGGAAGCAGCATTTCCTCCCTGTGGTTTGGGGCTGGTGGCTTTAACCCTCTGCCCAAGTCCTGAGGGAGATTCCTTGCCTTGTTTTGGTAGGGATGCAGCATTTCCTTCCCAGGCTCTGCTGCTCCTGCCAGACAATTTAAAGGTTGATGTGTGACAGCTCTTGTTTGTTTAACATGACTTGAGGAGTGTTGTGTTTTAGGAGTCAATGCCACACCTGAGGGCCACCATTTTGAAGCATTTCCCAGTGAAAAGAGTTCTGAGGGAACCACCAGTGGAATTCTCTGGGAAAAAGGCAGTTAACTGAACAGAAAATCCTTTTAATGTCAGATACAGCCAGTATCTGTGCTGGTGCTGAATTCTGCCTGAGAAAACTCAGAGCATTTCAGCTGCCCTGCCATAGGAAGAGATGCCAGACATTTCAAAAGCCTCAAAGGACAGCTGGTGTGAAGAAGTAAAAAACTCTTTCCATCACCTTGAATGAAATGTGTTGCTCGGGGAAAGCTGATTTCTGCCTGSGAGATGTTGCAGATTCTTCCCCAGTGGAGATTCCTGGGCTGTATTTTCACCTCAGCTGTTTGAGCAGTCACAGGTTGGACTCAATGTTGAGACCTGGAGAAGTCTTTTCCCTCTTTCCCTCTTTCCCTTTTCCCTGATGACCCTGTGATTCTGTCTTTRAATCTGGRTACCTGGCTGGGAGTCACCTGATGSTACAGAGACTTGCAGTGCCTTGATTTTAAGGCAGTCAGCAAGAGTGAAACCTTGAGCTGAGGTGAGCTCAGTTTTCTTCTTCCCAGATGAGTTTGGCCAGGGAAATTTGAACTTAATCTGAACACACATTAARCTGAGAGTGGAGGACTCTGTGCCCTATAGGGACAGGGGGAAAGAGCCTGATTTTATTTTTTTTTCTTCCATCATCCCCAAATGTCTGTGATTTTCAAAGCACTGCAGTTTTAGCTGCTGTCTGTGAGATGGTGCAGAAGTTTGTATGTTAAAGAAGGGATGTGGGCACCTCAGAACACCTTTCCAGGGGCTGGAGGGGCTGCAGGAGAGCTGGAGAGGGACAATTTCCAAGGGCTGGGGGGACAGGAGSCAGGGAATGGCTTCCCAGAGGGCAGCCATGGATGGGATGTGGGGCAGGAATTGTTCTCTGACAGGTTCTGGAACAGAATTCCCAGAGCAGCTGGGGCTGCTCCTGGCAGTGCCCAAGGCCAGGTTGGACATTGGGGCAGTGGGAGGTGTCCCTGCCATGGCAGGGGTGGCACTGGAGGATCTTTAAGTCCTTTCCAAGCCAAACCATGCTGTGCTTCTGAATCCCAGCAGGAATTTGCCTTACTTGCATTAGTTCCAGATAATTCCTCGTTGTGAAGTTTCATTCAGGAAGCTGCCACTCTCACAACCATGTAATTACCAGGGGAGCAGAGCTGTCAGGATGATTCTTTTCCTTGGATTGGAGCCATGCTGTTTTCAAATGGGAAAAATAATCAAAGTCAGGAGCATTTTCCCTCCTCAGCCTCCGTAAGCTCCATGAAACCCTGGTGGCTRTGTGGGTGACAGCCCTGGACAACTTCATCTCAAAATTCAGGCATTTCTTTCAAGAGTTTGAAGCAGAGCAAATCATGACTTTATGTTGAACCCTCTGTTTTAAAATCTGTTGGTTTAGTTCCTGTTAGATGTGTGCTGATGCAAGTGGTGCCTTGCTGAGAGAAGGAGGAAAAAAAATCCACGTGTAAAACAGCAAGAGAAGAGTAAATAAAAAAATTCCTCATCAAAAAATGCCARCATGAGGAAACACTTTAACTGCCTGGTCAGTTCTGCCAAGGATTTATTTCTGTCTCATATTTAAGTTTTCCTCAAGTGGAACCTAACAGCACATKAATTAAAATATTAAATGCCCAATTTCTCCTGACTGGGGGGTGAATGTGTGTGGGGATTGAGAGGGGGAGGTAATCCCCCAGATTCCTGTGGGTCAGTCCTGCTTTCACTTTGTGAATCCCACTCAGGAATGCAGTTTCAAACTGCAGGAGATGACAGTGAGTCCAAGAGATGGAAGATTGGAGCTGTRCAAAGTTGGTGGTGTTTATACAACACTTGTGAAAACAAGAGGTTACACAAATATTTGAGTTCTCAAAGATCTGCTGCAGTTCCCTCTCAGAACTTCGTGTTTTATGGCCCAAATTGGTGTGGGATATCTTGTTTCAGGAGTGGGGCTGAGGATGGAAATGGCAGAAATGTGCATTTGTCACATCAGTAGTCAKGGCTCTCTCTTGTTCCTTCCTTGGTAAGCCCAGCCTTGCCAGGAGACGAGGCCAGATTRTTTTTGGGGCTGTGGAAATGGTTCCAAAACAAACCCTCTCTGCAGTTACATTATCCTTCAATGCAGGGAACATGTTTGGCTTCCTCACTGCTGACTTCTGCCAAATATTTCTTCACCAAGTGTTTAGTGCAATTTGCAGTGAGCTGGTGAATACTTAATGGTCTTTGTAGAACTTCATCTTTTATGTCCTCCTAGGCTGGAGCAAATCCTTTCATCATCACAGTTACCTTYGTGCTGGGTTTGGTTTTTTTTCCCCTGGGGAGATCCCTGCAGTTCCCACACCCTGTTTCTCTGGGATTTCTGGGGTTTGATTTGGAAGTAAATGCTCTTTTATTTTTAATTAACTGGGTAATATCCAAGGAATACGAGTGGTGTAAGGAAGGGACACGTTTTTCATTTAACTCCTAATAAAATGTAAGGGCCTTTCCTCCTTTGGCATCCTGATCTAAGCTGCATAAGTGAAGTTGAATCAGGATTGAAATGGGAATTTTTAAAAGCTGGTGGAAGTGGTAATGATAGTTTTACTTCTCTCCTAAGTCCTTATGTGTAGGTGCTCCTGGTTCTGTTTTCATGATCAAATATTACTCCTTTTCCTCTCTTCTCACTTCCTCAGGCAAGAAAAACACCCACATCACTTCAGTAAAAGCAGGTTAGACCAATAAAACCAGTTCTGTGCCATAAAGGGTCTGAATTCTGAGGGGAAGGTTGGAGATGGGGTAATTTAATTTATGTCCCCAGTCTTTTCTCTTTCTGGTACTGAATGGACCTGGAGTCTCTGGAATGGCCACAGTGGAGCTGGAGGTTTTTTAAAAACAAAGAATAATGTTAATTCTGTTACCTGTTCAATCTCATTTAATGATATTCTGCTCAGCCAAGTTTAACTTGATGATAAAACCCACATAAATCAAGAAGTTTCATTTACAGCTGACCCATTAAAACCTCCAGACTCCTCAGCCCCACAAAATGAAGCCACCAACTTCCTTTACAAGAAATAGAGAAATCCCCAGTCCTGTCAGACTCTTCCAGCTGCTGGCTGAAGGAAAAATGGCTTGGAAAAAACGTCATAAAGATATGGAAAATACCATTTTTAGTGACAGAGAAGATGGAGAGGTGATAAGTTTTTAAAGCAGCCAATATTGGGACAAACTGGGTAAGGACAGGTCTTTATTGATGGGATGTTTTGTGCAAGCTCTGATGTTTGCACTCACATTTAGCTGCTGTTTGGACAAGGAGCACTCATATTCCTTACTCAGATCCATGTGAACACAGCTTCAAGGTTGCAGACAGAAAGAAATTTTCACAAGTTTTACACTTTCATCTCTGTTATACTGAATTTATTTTTATTAATTTCAACTGGATACCACAGCTGATAGTAAAAGGTGCTGTTCAGTGTTTATTTCCTAAGATGTGTTTTCTTTAAAATGTGCAGCAAATTGCTTAAAGTAGAATCTTTTCCACATTTGGTGCAAGCCACGATATTCTGAAGCTTTTAATTGCTGTAGAATCATGAATTTTCTTATAGTGAATTCTAACAGGTGGTGATAGATTCTTAAATTAGTGACTCTCAAATTGCTCATAAATATTTCTTCTCCAAAATCATTAATTTTGATTTTGAACATTTATGAACTTTATTGTAGAGATGGAGGCTGGGATTTGAATCCTGGGATTTTCTCTTACATCTCAGCATTTTTCCTTCTGCTTTTCATAAATAGGTTCTGTATTTAAAACCTTTCATGCTGCTGTATTACAGAGAGTTTTTTCCATGTATAACTGATGTAGTTCCAGGTGGGACAAGGGTTTTTGGGAATGTAAAGGAAGTGGTTGAGCTGCAGGTTCCTCAGGGCTGGGCCCTTTGCACAGAGGCTCTGATTAGAACAGGTCTGGTTTAATGCAGAGTCATAAAATCAGGGAATGATTTGGGCTGGAAAAGGACCTCAAAGGAATCACTGAATGAATCCCAGACTGGTTTGGGTTGGAAGGACCTTGAAGATCATCCCATTCCAACCCCAACACCTTCAACTATCCCAGAGTGCTCCAAGCCCCAGTGTCCAACCCGGCCCTGGGCACTGCCAGGGATGGAGAATCCACCCTGGTTCATTCAAGCTGGAACTCAGGACAGCAACTTCACTGCATCACTTCCAGAAGAGCCAGTGTTGAAAAAACTCCAGTTCAAGTTGGTATTCCTGGTTTTTGGAATGCTGATTCAAATCTGCAGTAGAAGCTTTGCAGGGTTGTTGCTGGGTCCAGGATCAGGGGGTTTCCTCTGGAGCAGCTCCTGGAGGGTTCCAGTTTGAGGAAGGCTGATGAGGAGTGATTTAAACTGMMRGARGRCAGGGCTGGATGGGATRTGGGGCAGGAATTGTTCCCTGGCAGGGTGGGSAGKKYCTGGMACAGRRTKCCCAGAGCAGCTGGGGCTGCCCCTGCATCCCTGGCAGTGCCCAAGGCCAGSYTGGMCATTGGGGCTGGGAGCAGCCTGGGGCAGTGGGAGCTGTCCCTGCCCATGGATCTGATCCCTTCCAGCCCAAACCATTCCATGATTTCCAGTGTTTTAGACCTACTGACCATCTGTGTTTTGTTCTGACACTTGAAAGAATAATCTTCATCTCATACCCATGCGTTGTAATCAAAACTCATTTTTCTTGGGTCCAACAACTGAAGATTTCCTATCGAGATCCATAATTGGYGTTTAAAAGTAAAATCAATCATTTCTCTGTAATTGCCCAATTTCTAACCTTCCCCTTACCTCACAGAACCGTGGCACTGTGCTGTAGGTAGAGAGGAAAAAGAGGAAGGAAAATGGGTTATTTGGTGAAGCCCAGGGCATGCGATTGTTGTTTGTTGTTGTATGAAATCACAATCAAAATTGACACCAGTTGCTATTAAACTCTATTTCCTGTGTTAAAAAAAGTCAGCATTAGCTAAAAAGAAACCTGCAGCAGTAGATTTGCACATAGACCTTAATGAGCCCAATTGACCTTCTGTGCTGTATTTACAATTGCCTCCAAATTGTAAGCAGATGTTTGARAAACTTTTGTTAATAGGTCCCTAACATCTGTTTCACCAGGGATCCTGCCCACCAAAGCAGCTGTAATTAGTGGAGCACCTCGTGCAGGCATCTCTCCCTCACTGGTGCAGATGATCATGTTTCTCCCTCGGGTATTAAAGGAAAATCTTATTGGCACTTTTGTTTGCATAAATCCTACAACATCTCTTTTGTGAGGGGGAAAGTTTTTCCACCCGAGGTAAGAGGTTTTTTCCTTGTGAAGCCTTTAAAAAAAAAAAAAAAAAGGCATTGCAGAGCTGATAGATCACCAAATAATATGAAATAGTGTGTGCAGCTGAAGCTGTTTGATGGGGTTTGTCCATTTGTGCTGCTCAGGTTCATGATAAAATGCGTGTTCCGAGTGGAAAAAAAGGCAAAAGGAGAGGAAGAAAATCTCAAACCCTGCTGCTGCTGCAGGGGAAAAAAAAAAAAAGAAAAATCCAGTGTCATTTGGCCATTAAAGTTCTTTTATAGGACATAGTTTCCATTTGTTGGGAACACAAAAACCTGTCTGCTCGCTGAGTTTGCACAGCCCTGCTTGCAGGGGGATTGTTCTGACAGTGCTCAGCTCTGGCCTCGGGAGGGCTGCCTGCCTTTTCCTCTGGAATCAACTGCAATCTGGGAGCTTTGCTTTGACTCCTGATTTCTAAAGGGGAATATGGAAAACACAACTGGAGGAGGGAGGGTTGGGCAGAGCCACCAGTGGTTTTCACTCGGTTTCCAGGCGGATTTCTTTGGAGATAAGGGGCTGACAGAGCAGCAGCCCCTTTKCCAAAGGGAGGAATCCTGGTGGGAATGTCCTGCTGGATCCCAGAGCAGCCTCTCCAAAGCTCAGGAGCTTTCCACCATCATCCCCAGTGTCCTTTCAAAGCTGGGGAGTGACCACTGTGTTGTGCATCCRTCAGAGTTTGTGTAAATCAATGAGTTTTAACTCCATCCTCTGGATGTGCCATGGGAACGGTGCTTCCAGAGGGTGAGGGAGGGAGGAATTTTAGGGGAAGAGGATTCTGATGGTGCTACAGTTGTGTTGGAACCCTAAAAGSTGAGATTTTTAGGCTTTCTGTGTTAGAGGTAGGTGACTCTCAAGAAAGCACCACCTTTGATCTGAGACCTTGGAACAGGCTCCAGCACTGAGTGAGAGCACTGAGATTGTGGATGTGGAGTTTGTAGAATTTTGTGATCTCACAGGGTGGAAAATACAGATTTAAGGTTTTAGTCTATAGCAATGTGTGTGAGCCAAGATGGAGGATTTGGGGTGTAGTATAAAGTCCTTATTTTCACCTTTTTTCTTCCTTCTCCTGCCTGCCTTTGGGTGGTTTCTGTCCCTGGGTGAAAAAGGTCCCCAGTGCAGCCCTTGAGTGGCCATCACTGGGTCACACCCATCAATAGCAGAGGTGGCATCTCCTTCTTGGGGAAATGGTGCTGAAAGAGCTGGGAACAGTCAGCAGTGGCCATTGGGGCACGTTTTTGTGGCAGCTGCTGAGAGCTCAGGGCTGGGAGTCTGGAAATTCTCAATAAATAGATCAGAGATGATCAATCACCAACTCGAATTTATGTCCCTGTCTCAGTCATCCTTTCATCCTGACCTTGGTGGAACAAGAAAAAGAAGCAGAGCCCYCACACAGCTGAGCAGTGAAACAGAACTTGGGCTGCAGCTCTGTGYTATTACAGACATTTGCTACCTGAAATGTTCAATTAATGCTTGAGGTTATCAAATTCTCCAGGGCTCTGACTCAGCATTTCAGAGAATCATGGAATGGTTGGGGTTGGGATCTTAAAAATCATCCCATTCCCACCCCAGCCATGGCAGGGACAGCTCCCACTGCCCCAGGCTGCTCCCAGCCCCATCCAAGCTGGCCTTGGGCACTGCCAGGGATGCAGGGGCAGCCCCAGCTGCTCTGGGAATTCCTCCCAGATGGAGAAAACAGTCAGGGGTTGCCTTTTCCATCCAAGGAATAYCCAGGGCTGCCATCAGTGAGAGTCCTTCACTTCTCCACTTGGGTTTCTGGATGGAAAAAAAGGAATTAAAGGAGCTTTTGCATCTTCACCTTCCCTGAAGTGTTTGTCCTTGTTACAAATTAGGATGAGAATTCAAAACATTTGTTATTTATTCTCAAGAATGTTCTGCTCTGTGTTGTTTTTTACAGAAACTAATTTTTTCACCAAAAAAATACTCTAAGCTCAGTTGCTGTAGTGGCTGTGCAGATAATCGATTACTTCTTTAAAGGACTTGAATAATCTCTCAAGTCCCCTTTTCCTTCCAAGCCCAAAATACAAACCAGCTTATTTCCTATTCTTTTATGTGCCCCTGAAATCACATGGGTAGTAATAAATAGATTTTCTCTAAAGATGCCAAAAAGAAATARATTTGGTTTATTGCAAGAGAGGCATTTTTTCATTAATTCTATAGACAAATGTAAAAATTCAGAATATCATTGTGGAAAGCAGCTGATACAGAGGCTCATTTTTCACTGCTTGAAGTCATTTCCAGTCTCTCCTTCCCAATTAAAATATCCTTTCAAAGTGAGCAGTCAGGTTAGTGCTCCCTGGGAAAATATGTGCAGTTCTGCTTTTAAAACAATTTATTTTCATTGTTCCATTGGAAAAAGCCACATCTTTTTTACTTGCTGGGTTTTTCTGGTTTGTAYTGGGCTAATCTAAATTTAATCCAAATTGTCAAGTAAATCATGCTTATACCTCAGATAAGCCTGGAAATATTTCTCCAAGTGAAAACTCCAAGGATTTTTTGAAAGTCTGAATTCAGTGTTTCACTTTTAGTTGYAGCTTTTTGTGGGGGACAAAYCCTCAGTAAAGGAAYTCTTGGGTTGCAGTTGATATTTTGCATTTTCAGTGTGTTTGGCACCTGTGAATCCATCMTGCAGCTCATTTGAAAWGTCATTTTTCTGTGAGGATCATCAGSTTTTGAACCAGGGGACAASACMTGGGAATATTGYTGGGAATTGCACACAGATTTCTSMAATGTTTCCTTGCAGGGTTTGYACAAAGCCTTGGATCAATGGAAACCTGGGCTGTGCTGATGCCACAGGGAAACATCCACTGAGAAATCCCTCTCTGATTTTATTTTATTTTGCTTTCCTTTTCCTTTCTAAGGGAATATTTCTGAATATTGAACTCATTTGATAAACACCACCAATAACTGATCACACTGCAGATCAGCCAAATTCTGATTCAATAATTTCGTGTTTTTTCTTCAACATAAAACACACTAAACGTCCTTTAGATCAAATATTCCTCCATTCACCTTCTCCTCCACTCATCCTGAAGAAGAATCTGRTTTTTTTTATATTTAAGCTTTTATTTTTTTTTAGATTGCTCATAAATAATTTAGGATTATTGATGATCTCAGGCACCTTTTTGTACAGATGGGAGGCAGTGAGAACATCACTGTGAGCAATGTGTAGGTCATTAAAGATCCTGCCAGGGTCATCATATTTTATAATATATATTCTATATTACTTTTATATATTATATAACACACATTATATAGTATTACTATATAATAATTTATATAATTATATATAATATACATTATTATATCATATATATGCCATATACCATATAGTTTCTATTTTATATTACACAATATTTTCTATTTTATTTATTTATATTTATATATATTTTATGTATCTATATATTCAGAAATTTATTTTTATATTGTGTTTTATTTATAATTATTTTAATATAATTACTTTATATATGTAATATGTAAAATAAAAATAATAATTACATAAAATGATAATTATATGGAAATATAAAAATATATTTTTATCTATTTATATATTAATTTAAATATATTTGATATAGTAGATATTTCTATATTTAATATAATAAACTTTTTAAATGTCTATATTTACTATAATAAACTATATTAATATACTAATTATATGTATATAATAATTAAGAAATAGAGATAATCTATTTTAATATATTCATATACACTATTATATATTATATTTTATATACTTTATTATATTTTTATATATTTATCTAGTTCTTATATGAAATCCATATATTTGTACCTTTTAATTTCTATATTTTACATTTTTAATATGTATTTAAAATATCTATATTGAAATATATGGGGTTTTTTCTTCACCTCTGACTTACCAGGGCACTCAAGAAGAATTTACCCTGTTTCTTTCATATTTTAAAGAAAAAAAATTATTGAATGCAGGTTTGAGAGTTCTAAAATAATTTAGGGTGTAAGAACTATTTTAAAGTTCAAAAATAAGGCTGTTACCAAAAAAATCCCCAACACAGGAACCAGCTAAATTTGAAATAATATGACAAACACAGATTTTTAAAAATGAGATTATTTACAGGTTTCCTTTACAATAACAGKTTATTGATCATTTATATTTCCAATACCAAATGGAAAAGCTCAGCTCCCTGTGGCACAAAAAATTCCCCCAAAATCTTAAATTATACCCACAAAATTCATTATTTTACTTGGGAATTTTGGCAACAAGGAGCAGCCAAATAAGGTTGGGTGTGATTTMAATCTGTTCCTGTTCTTATTTGTCTGGTATGAAAAACACTGATGATGAAAAATGCTGAAAATGGCCCTGATTTGATTCTGAGATCTTGAATTCCCACTGAAACCAATTTATAAATTTACAAATCCATCCCATCAGGTGCCATCACTCACAACATGAATTTTATTTTCCTCCAGACCCCAACACAAACTTCAATATTATTTTCAAATCTGGAAATACATCAAAAAGCAAAATATTTGTGTCATGGCTTCAGACAGCTTTTGCTTTTTAAGGAGCTAATTAACTTTTTTTTTTTTTTAATTTATGTTGCTTTTTAAAACCTTTTTTAATGTATGCTGCTTTCCTAGGGGAAAAAAAAAATAAGGAAATGCTGTAGAGGAGGGAAAAAGCARCAATTTTGAGTGCAGAGAGCAGAAAATCTCCCTGAGTGTCCCCTGGTTCAAAACCTGATGATCTCTACAGAAAAATGACATTTCAAATGAGCTGCATGATGAATTCACAGGTGCCAAATGCAAAATATCAACTGCAACCCAAGAATTCCTGRGAGCCTGAATTGACTGAGGATTTGTCCCCCACAAAAAGCTGCAGCTCAAAGTGAAACACTGAATTCAGACTTTCAAAAAATTAAATCTAATTAAATCTAATTAAAAAGATTTTTTTAAAATCTTTTTTAATGTATGCTGCTTTTCTAGGGGAAAACAAATAAGGAAATGCTGTAGAGGGAGGAAAAAGCAGCAATTTTGAGTGCAGAGAGCAGAAAATCTCCCTGAGTGCCTGGAATTCCAGGGATGGAAAACAGTAGCACTCATTAAATCCCTCACCAAAACTTCCCTGATTGCAGCTGATTTWAAAATTCCCCTCAAATTGAGCACAAAGTGTCAAAATCCCCATCATTTCTGGGGCTCTGACCTCTGCTGCTCTCACTCAGTTCCTCTCATCATAATTTGGTTTGGGAGGGAATGTGGGGATGTAAAAATATTTTCTGTTTTTGGGGAGATTTGGGGGAGGTTTGGTCCCAGAGCAGGAGTCAAGGTGAGCTTCAATTCCTGTTTTCAGCACAAATCTTGGAGGGGAGCTTGAAAGATTTCAGCTCCTTGGGCTGCAGTGAAAGTTGAAGGTCCCAGCCAGGAGGATTTTCTGCACATCTTTAAAAATTAACCCCAAAATTTGGTTTAATRTTTTAAATGCTTGGAAAAATGATCCACTCCCAAAACCAGGTGGGGTTTTGTCACTTCCCTGAGTGGAATATTGTTAATTTTTGAAAAATTTCAGCTTTTTTTTATCCTTTAAGGGAACCAATAAATGGAGTTAGAGCTGAATATTGTATTTATTTCTGTCAGTTCCTGCTCAGCTTTGCTGTTCAGACTGGTTTCCTCTCATGAGAAGAATGACAAGGGATCATTTTTCCACATATTCCTGATTTTGGGAATCTCAAAAGCCATGACAGGGTTTTTATACTGCATTTTCAGAGTGTGGGGTCTGTTGTGCCTCAAGGCCTGCCAGCTCCATAATTTGGGGCTTTGTAGAAATGATTGCTGAGAAAAATCAACTGGGGTTTTCTCCCAAAACTAAAGAATTTCAATATTTCTGCATTTTCTGTGCACTGGGTTATTTCCATTTTCCTTCCATGAGTGCCATTCTTTTAACTGCATCCATTATTCCATAATTTTTGAAGTGAAACCAGATCAGCTTTCACCAGAAAACTTAAAATTGCAGGTAAAAAATGAAAACCTGCATCCTTTTAACTTAGCACAATGTTGTTACCTACAGCTAGGAAAAAAAATTACATTTATTCTTCATTAAATCTCCTTTTTTTTTTTTAATTAAATGCCATATTTCACTCCCTGTTATTTCCAGGCTTCAATTATTGTTAATTAGCAGCACTCCCTGACTCAGTCTCACATTCAGCACCAAGGTTCATGGTTGGATGTGAGGTTTTGCCCCATTTAAAGCTGTCAGTCAGATGGAGGATTTATTTTTTCAACCAGTGGAGTTGTCTTGATACAATTCCTAGAATAAATAGATTTAAATGGGTATGARGATCTATTTCCAGCAATTTCTCCTATTTCCCTTTCCTGTCTGGCAGTGCAACTTTGATGGACAAGCTCTTAAGGAATAAAAAAACAAAACAAACCCTAAAATTCAAAATATTAAGAGGTTGTTGCCCTTTTAAAAAACTTATTTTATTTTAATTTAATTTAATTTGATTTGATTTTTTTATATTTTATTTTATTTTATTTTATTTTATTTTATTTTATTTTATTTTATTTTATTTTATTTCACTCCTATTTCTGTGGCATCCAGAGGAATTTTGGGGCTGTTTCTTGTGAAACCTCTGAAGTTTTGCTCTCCCTGTGACAGCAAATTTGGAGTGAGAGGATTTTCCATCGATGTGGCAGCTCTGAAATTTGGGTTTTTTTTGCTAAGAGCAGGATTTTCACCTCCTCCTATTTGCAGATTATGCTCATGGAATGCTTTAGTAAACAGGATTGCCTCAATTAATCAAATTTACAGATTAGCTGATTGATCCCAACTATTTCGTGCTGGGGATCAATGCTAATGGACTTCACATCTGTAATTGTTAATCCATTTCTCAATTAACATTGATGCTTCTTGCTATAATCCCTGCTCATCTGATTTTTTTATTTTCTTTTTGTTTTTTTGGTGGAGTGCTGAAAAATGCTTTTTTATCCATTAAGGCATTTAAGGGAAGAAAAGGACAAACCCAGACAATTCATTTTCTGTGTGTAATTGGGGATGCTCTTAGTAAGGAATGTCTCAATAATTTTAAAATCTACATTAAGAGGTCTTGTATTATATTTTATACAGATAGATATAAAAGGTGTGGGAAAAGTAGTAAAATATTTATTATTTAGGGCTGAATCCATTGTTATTTTAATCAAGGAGATGAGTCTTGTCCTGAGCACTGCAAGCCATCGCTGCAGAGAACTGGAATTGTTCTCTCTGTCTGGGTTTATTAAATGCACAAAATAAATCATTTTTTGCAAAACTTAATGGCAGAAACACAGGAGAGGTGAGTTAGAAACACTTTGTCCACATAAAGCAGATGATGCAGGAGCTTGGAGCATGTTCCATCTTCATCTGACAGGTCAAGACCCAATCTCACACTCCCAATAATTCTTCTGAGGGGAGGAAAATGAAWTTTTTTTTCATTTGAGGGGGTCAAAACTYAACCCARCAACATCAYAAAAMCCCAATGCTRTAAGTTCTACTTTAATTTACATTTTTTTMAAAAAGAAACAAACTCTCAGAGCAATCATTGACATGCAGACTTTTCCAAATGAACCTCTAAAAGGGGATTATTGAGATGGCAGAGCCCAGCACTTGGGTTAATAG
>CADDXX010000894.1:23472-34834 GCA_902810485.1 Alauda arvensis | reverse complement strand
TGTGGGATTCTCTGCACACTGTGGAGTGATGAATGAGCCATAAATGTCTGCTTTTGTCTCTCCAGGACATTGAGCTCAGAGTGAAGTGGCCCAATGATATTTACTACAGTGACCTGATGAAGCTCGGTGGAGTTCTGGTAAACTCAACTCTCATTGAAACAACATTTCACATYCTCATTGGTAAATGTCTTTTTTGAAGCTTTTCTGTGCTGTTTTGGTTTTTTTCTTTTTTTTTCTGGAGGATTTTGTTATCAGTGTCTGCATCACTCAAAATGGCCACGACAAGAACAAATAGTGACAGYAGGGAGAAGGGAATAAAGCACAACACTGAGTCCAGAGGAAGCACAGAACCTAAATGTTTTCATTCCTCTCAATAATTCCATATGCTTGACAAGTAAAACATAAATGCAAGCATCTGGATTGGTGTAGCAGAGTTCAAAGGAAGAGCATTACATGGGAGAGGGGAATTGTCCTCCTTGATTTATTGCAAAACCAGTGGAACACACTGAAAACTCCATCCTTTTTTTTTTTTTTTTCCCAATTTATGTGTTTTTTGTAACATGACAAATAGTTAAATGAAGAACATGCCTGCTAAATCAGAAGAAGGGCTACGTGCACAGAGTAATGTTTTCATTTTTGAATTTTGAGATGTTTTTTATCATTCCTGCTGTTTGATAAGGAAGTGTTTYCCCTCATCAGCAGCATCCCAGATCTGCTCAGAAACCTGCCAGATTCTGGTTCCAAAAATAATTGTCTCTGCTGTGTCTAAAAAATGGAAAGAAAATTCCCAAGCAAGTCTGAAAGGGTAAAGAAAAAGATGATATTTGATATTTGAGTGTGGCACAAGCAAAGATGGAGTGGTCATGATGTTTATGTCAAAGTTCTGTGATTTTAGAGGTGCAAGCAAGAGAAGAGTTGAAGAAACCACCTCCTTCTGTGAAAAATGCCCAGCCATGACATTCTCTGTGCAATTTTATACCTTCATTTTGTAAGGAAGGATGGAAATTGCACCGAAATTTAAGAAASCTCTCAGTGCCCCATCAACCATTTACAGCTTCAGTGTTTTCCTGCAGGCTGGTTAACACAAGGAAAGCAGGAATGCAGCCAGAAGTATTTCACTAGATCAAGTATCTCTTAAGCACTTCACATATTTGGTTTGGACCTTTTGGTTCTTTCCCTAAACATCAAAATCTTCCCATTCAGAAGGAGCCTTTCTGTGCCCATTCTCTCTGATATCACCTGCTGGGTTTGAGGTGTGGATAAATGTCCATTTTCATCAGTCTGTTGTCACCTGGGAGCTTTTAGAGTTGAAACTCCCTTGCTCCATGTGAATCCAAGGATCTTTTCCATCAGCCCAGTGCTGTGTTTCACTGGCAGTCCTGGAGGGTCCTTGTGACATTTCAGTTTTTGTGTTGTGAGTGATGGGATTCAGCTTCCCCAATGGGAAAGGAGTGTCAAATCCTGCAGGATCATTTCCTAGACAGAATCCCTGAGGCTGGAGAAGCCCTCCCAGCCCATGGAGTGCCAGCTGTGCCCCCTTGTCCCCTGCCCAGAGCACTCAGTGCCACCCCCAGGCACTGAACTCGCTCTTGCCATGGTGCTCCTAAGAATCTGCCCTAAATGAGGATAAAGATGAGAGTCAAAGATCATCTCTGTGGCTTCACTGCTCCAAGCAGGAGCTCAGGAGGATCAGATCAAAGACAAACCTGCCTTTTCTCTGCTCAGGCCTGGCAGGTGACAACACTTCACACTGAGGCTTTTAAACAGGGTTTGTCTCAGGTTTTTRGGTGTTTTTGCACCCTGAGAGTTGATGATGGAGTTCCAAGCAGACCTGGAGTCCCTGCAGTTGTTTTGCAGAGTTGTTTATTCTTTTCTTCTCTCTAAAAGTTCTCTCAGCCCAGGCTGATGTTCCCAGGAAAGCAGAATCTGCCCCTCCTGCAATGGCACCTGAACTTTTATCATCTAAACTCCATTAACAATGTTTTCCTCTCAGTACCAATCACTGACCCAGGTCAGACACTGAAATCTCACCAGAACCCAATCAAGGAAAGGCCCCACCCCTGCAGAGATGGAGGGGAAGAAGAAGAAGCAAGAAAAGGASGACAGACACACCCAAATTCCTCCATCTTTACCCCATTCTACCTATCTAGAAAAATCTAAAAATTCTATTTTTTCACCCTGTGACCTAACAAAAATCACACCAATCAAACCCACGTGGGTTTCATCTCCTCTTTTAAGCACAGCAGCTTTTTGCAGGGGGTTAAATYAAACACATCATTACTTTTGGCTCTGGCTCAAGGCCCCTGGGGYCCAGCTGCTCCAGGAGGAGCACCCCAAGTTCTCACAGTTTGAAAAAGCAACAACCAGAAAGCCTTTTTTCTTTTTTTTTTTTTTTCCAATCTGAAATTTCAAATGGAAGGACTTGATGGTGTTGGGACTTGTGGAGGAGGAGTCCTGGGGGGAATATTCCCCATTAATGTGAGGGCCAGRCTGGGGGCAGGAGGAGAAGAGCCAAGCACCGTTGGAATGCAGGGGACAGCCAGGGAGCTGCTCTGCCTCTGCCCAGGCACGTCCAGCTCTTCATGGACCCAGCACTGCAACATCCATCAGCCACAGCAGCACTGCTCAGTGCTCCCCTTCTCTCCTGGACATGCAGAGATGGCCCCCAGAGCCCTGAGCCACCCCGTGCCTCTCACATTTCCTTTTTCCCCTTTGTTCATTCCCAAGTGTTGGGGTTCTAGCTGGGCTCCCTGTCCCTGCACTGTGTCCCACTTTTGGGATTGATGCTGCTGATGGACCCAAGGCCCTGTGACCCCCTTGGTGTCTCTCTTCCCTCCCTCTGTTTGCAGTGCAAATGGCTGAGTTGGGATTTGCTGGCACAGCTCGTTGCGTTTTCCAGCTCGTTTTCCTTTATCTCTTTCCAGTACCCCATTTCAGCTCATTTCCACAGGGCTGGTGTGCTGGGATCACTGGGCCTCCTTGGTGTGCATTCCCTGGCTTGTTAAAAAACCAAAAAACTCCTTTCAGCTGAAGAGATCCTTCTCCAAAAAGTGAACACAAATTATGAATTATCAATAGCAAATTTACAAATCAAAACATCTGCACCTCCTCGCAGATGGAGCTGCATCATGTCCAAACCTGATTGACAGATGGGGTTTGATCCCAAATGTCTGCAGAAAAAAAACAAAAAGCCCCAAATTATTAGGAGAAAAAAAATAAACAGGTAATACCATATAGTTCTTTACATCCCTGGAAGGCTGTTTCAGCAGGCTGCAGAAAAGGCCCCAGGAGCCACATTTAAAACAAGGGAGGCATTCTGCCAGCTCAGASTTTGGGAATTCCAGCTGCAGAGATCTCAGCGAGAGGCTGGAGGCTTCTAAAGGATATGCTGTGGTGAGATAGATTAGGCAAGCTGGAGTCTTGCTAAGTTAAAATCAAATCTTCTGGGCTTTCCCAAGCGAGCCAAACGAGGCTTATCAGCTAAGTGCAAAGTCTGGGGTTTTGGAAAGGGCACTCAGCTCACTGCAGGGAGCAGAGAGGTCCCTGAGCTAAGTTTTACACTGGGAGATAAAGCTCCATCTTAGGGCAGGATCAGTTGTTCTCTGAGTTGGCTGAGCTTTCAGGGAGTAAAAGAAAGTCTCACGTGGATGGTTTGGGGACCAAGGTGTAGTTTGTGCTCTCCCAGCCCTCCCTGGTGGGATGGGCTGTGCTTGAAAGGCTGGATTTGCTTCTGAAGGAGGCATTTTGAGGGCAAGGAGCAAAATCTGAGCTGAGAATTGTGATTACAGGAGCAGGAGGRTTGAAAGGTGTAAGAGGCTGAAGGAATCCAGCTCTGAGGGATGACTGCAGGGAGCAGGTGAAACAAGTGCTGCCTGTGGTGGCAACAAAGGGTTTGTCTCTTTGTGTCCTTGTCTTTGTCTCCTCCAGGCTTTGGCTTTAATGTGAATAACAGCAACCCCACCATCTGCATCAATGACCTGATTGCAAAGCTGAACAGGGAGGAGGGCAGGGAGCTGCAGCCCCTGAGTGCAGACTGCCTCATTGCCAGGACTGTCACTGTGCTGGAGAGGCTCGTGGAGCTTTTCCAGGAGAAGGGGCCCAATGGAGTTCTTCCCCAGTACTACAAGTACTGGGTGCACAGGTGAGCATTGTGTTCTTCTCCAACTGGTGGGAGAACTCGTGGATATTTTGCATTTTTCCACAAAATTCCCTTTAGTGTGAGTGAATAATTGGAAATGTGCTCCCAAGCAGGTTGCTCGTTTCTAAGGGAGAATTAAATAGCACATAATAAATCAGTGAGGAGCGGGAGTTAAAGAATGCTTGCAGGTATTTCACATGTRTCATCTCCAAACAGAGGGAGTTGGGAATGGTTTGGTTTGAGATGGATGAAGCTGCTGCACTTTTAGGGGRRAAAAAACCAAAAGAACTGTTTGGATTAACTCCAACTCTGTTCATTCCACAAAAGGAAATTAAAGCAGGTCCAAAATGCTGCTGGAAGCCATTGTGTGTAAAGAAGCAGTGAGGTGGGAAATGAAATACCCTGTGAAAGGGTGAAGCCTTTTCCTGTCAGGGTGGGGAGGCCCTGGCACAGAGCACCTGGGGCTGCCCCATCCCTGCAGTGCCCAGGGCTGGGTTGGACAGGGCTTGGAGCAGCCTGGCACAGTGTCAGGGTTGGAWTGGGATGRTCYTAAAGGTCCTTTCCMAYCCAAACCATYCCATSATCCATTTAATGACTCTGATGAGKCCTCTGAGGTGGTTTTGAAGCCTTGGAGTGGCTGCCTGGAATAGAGACAAGATGAAGAAAATAAGAGAAGGAATTTATTTAATTTCTCARTGAGCCAGATTGATTCAGCTCAGTGAGAGTTCAGTAAATCTGAGGGTTTCCAACACCTCACAGAAATGGCTTAAAAATAATTTGCAAGGCAGCTCCTTGGGTGTGTTCTGTAAAGCAAAAGGTTTAATTAAATAATAAAGAATAAAGAACAAAATAGAAGGCAGGCACAGATGTAAGACAAGATTCTTGCACCTGGCTGTGCCAGCCCAAAAAGCAGCAGCAGCTCTGTGCTCTGCCTGCAGCACTGAAGGATTGGGGTGGGTTTTTGGCATTTCCCAACGGAGAACAGCTCCATTGCTGAGGGACAGGTGAAGAGCCCTGGCAGTGTTTGTGTCCTGGCCTGGAGCAAATTCCTGCCAGGGCAGCACAGACATTGCTGGGGCTTTTCCCTTTTTAGTCCTAAGGTACAATTTAAACCCTTTTTCCTTTATATGGAAAACAATTGCTTGGTTTTGGGCTGCATTATTACAGGTGTTAATTAAAGGCCTTCCCCAGATACACCCTGGGCATCAGAAGCCTCTGAGGCCACACCTGAGATGGACCATGGTCACAAAACAATTAAAAGTTTGGTCCATTTACATATTGGAGGGGTTAATCCCCCAATTACAGCTTCAGATAATGAAGCCACATCCCCCCAGTTTGCTCCTTCCCCCAAATCACTTTTGTTTATGGTTTTTGGAGCCTGAGGCTGTTGGGTGTCCTTGGGTGTAGAGAGGGACCAAAATGTGAAGACAGTAACTAACACTTCGTACAGAATCTTGAGACTTATGCACTAATACACTTTTATATATTTGAAATTTCTAAAAGCTGAGCTCTGGAGGCACCCTTTGGAGCAGCTGGGTGTCCCTGAGCCCTGACAGCTCTCTCTCCCCTTGCAGTGGGAAGCAGGTGAGGCTCGGCGGCGAGCACGGCCCCCTGGCCTGGATCGTGGGCATCGATGACTTTGGGTACCTGCAGGTGCACCAGGAGGGCAAAGGGGTCGAGTCCGTGCACCCTGATGGCAACTCCTTTGACATGCTGAGGAACCTCATCGTCCCCAAGCACTGAGAGCCCCCAGGGAGCTCCTCAGAGCTGCCCACTGCCACTGAACCCGCTCCAGGTCGAAGGGGAATGGAARGTTTGGGTTTTCCTCCTGATTTTCTGCTTTGTGTTTGCCATGGGTGACTTCAGCAGCTGGAAGGAGGTGSTGATCTCACAGCTGGAGGACTTTATTCTGTTCATTAAGACACACCTCTGTTGCCATTCTCTGTGAGGAGTCTGATGGCAAAGGAATATTTGTGGTGGAACAGAACTTTCTCTTCATTTACACCCTGTGCTGCAGAGACTGAAGTGGCTCAATATTTCCTTCTTTTTTGTTTCTGTGTGATTTAGCACAGGGCAGGACAATATTTCCTTTTTTATTTTGATTTTTTTTTTCAACTAAAATCTGTTTTTCTCTGTTGTCTGCACTAAAACCCACTGGAACATCACAAMTTCCTGAACTGCTGGCATCACCACTGTGCTCAGTTCCAGCTCTGAGTGAAGATCCTTTGCTGAGTTGGTTCTTCTCTTTGGAGACCTCCACAACAACTCACCAAGCTGTGCTTTGATCTCAGGTCTGTGGCTCTTAAAGGCTGCCCTGAGCTTTTTGGGAGAGCATTCCATCAGCACCTGGGAGCTGTGCTTGGCTGTCCARGTGATTTGCACTCTGCTCTCCTCAGATCTGAGTCAATCATCTCACCTGTCCTTTAAATCCTGGTTTTCAGAAGGTTTCAGCCCACTGAGCAATGTCAGAGGTTGTTGTGGAATCCCATCTCAGGGGATGGAACCTCGAATGAATTCAGAATTTAGTGGCAATTATATCCTGATCTCCATGAAGTTCAAGGAATAAATCCAATTCCCTGCTGCAAAAAGAGAAGCCACACCATTCCCCCAYGTCCAAATCCTCTCCCACAGCTCTGTTTGTCTCCCCTTTCCCAAGCCAATACCTGGTTTTGCTGCTGAGCACTAAAAGCAAGAGCTTTAACACCTGCTCACCTGAGAGCAGCTCATTTTGGGGGCTGCCTGCACATTTCCAGCCTGGGAATTCTCCTGGAGCAGCCACAGGGCAGCTTGGTGGGGTTTTCTCACCCACCACAGCTCCCCAGACAATTCTGTGCCAGCCAGGTTTGTCCCAGGTGGGATGTGGCCACCTTCATTTCATTTTTTTTAGCATGGTGGATCAGCCAGATTGGTTTGCAGAAAGGAAACTGCAGTGTGCCAGCCAGAAATGGGGTTTGTAGGTTARAGTTCACCTCACAAACCACCCAAACATTTCAGATTGTTGCAGCTCCAAAGCCAAGAAGTCTTAAAACAAGGAAGCTTGTCTGTAATGGTGATTTTGAGCGATCCTCACATGTTAGGGTTTAGGTGGTTTGGCAGCAAGAGCAGAAATKAAATTGTCCCTGTTAAATTTTAGGATTTCATGCTCCATCTCACAGAAGATTTGTCCTGATTGTCCAAACCCTGCTGGGGTTTTTTTTTTCCCCATGATCCAAACCACCAGAGGCTGCACCCCAGCATCTCCCAGAACTGCTCACACACAGCTGTTAATTGCCATAATTAAAATGATTCACCAAGTTCAGCCTCTCCAAGTTCAGCTGCTTCCAGAACTGCTTTGGGCTGAGAACCTTTGGCAGCTCCCTTTGACATCAGAATTCAATTTTAATGCATGTTGGGATCCACTGAAACTCCAGTCTGGCTTAATAAAGCTTCAAGAAAAAGAAGAAAGCATCAATTTATATATAAATATATTAAAAATGGGTGTGCACATTCACACTCACACCTTCTTGCTGCATCCTCATTTCTGCCTTTTCCAAGCACAGAGCTTTACAAAACTTCCCCTTCAGCCAGGATTTGTAGCTCAGGCTGTCTCAGCTTTAGGATTTGCCCCTGGGAAGSACCTTTGGGGTTTTGTGGATGTTCCACACACACTGGGAAGTGCCTGGAGGGGTTGGACAACCAGGTTGGGGCTTGAGTGGCTTCCTTACAACTTCTGTTAAAACTTCCTTCCAACTTCCTTCACTGGGGACAAAAAAAAAGATGGGGAAAAGGACAAACCATGGGAATTCTGGAAGGGCAGAATGAGTTTAATAAAGATCCAGTGGCTGAGGGATTTTTTCAACAGCAAAATGCTGCAGCATTTCCTGGTTGCTGTTGGTCCTTTTGCAGGTGCCTTGAGCTGCTTCTGCTCTCACTGGGAGCTCTCAGGCTATTCCCAAAATTCTTGCACTGGGAGGAAACTTGGGAGTGGAATTTCCTTGGCACAGGGGAGAGCTCCCCAAAGCTGGGTGTGCCAGAGCTCAGGGGGTGCTGTGGGAACCACTCTGCCTTTYCAGTGGCCTCTTCTGGTGCCTCAGACTTCAGCCTGGAGCTGGAGGAAGGATTTGTTGCTTTGCCTTCAGAAGAACCAAAGACAAGGAGAATTCCCATGGCACAGGGATAAAATCCTGGTGGGTGAGGCCTTGGGGAAGCCCCTGACTCTGTGTCAGGTGCATGGGAAGCACCAGAGTCTGCCCCTGATGGAGGTGGCCCAGAAAGCCACAACATTTCTGCAGGAAAATCCTTGGTTTTCCTCCTCATCCCTGTGTGACAGACAGAGGTGGTGTGGGGTATCCCTGGGTGTGGGGTGTCCTGGAGAGATCCAGGCAGCTCTGAAAAAGCTCTGAAATGCTCTGGAAATGTCTCATTTCATTCAGCTGCCTGGATGAGTAAAACACCTCTTCCATTGTGAGCCTGAGCTCATATCTTCAGCTATTTTCTTGATGAAGTGCTTTCCAAAAACCCATTTATTTCCATGGCCGTGTTCCTGTGACTTCATTTTTTGTTGAGTTTTTTTTTTTTTCCCTCCCTGCTGGGCTCTGATGGAACTTTTCTCATGGTGAAAACATTTGTGGGGGTTGTTTATGGAGAGGAAAACTCCTGGGTGTGAGTCCAGGGTGGGTGGGTGGTGCCCAGGCAGCAGCAAAAGGTTTGAAAAAGTCATCACGGACTTCACATTTCAGAGCCCAGGCAGCACATCCTACTTCCAGTAAAGCTTTTATAAGACTTCAGAGCTTTWTTTWATTTTATTTTATTTTTTAATATATCCAACAAATCAAGGGCTATTACCTGGAAATAATATKAAAGGGTTTAATTCTTTATGCTGCTGCTTCACTGTGCAAAAAATTCTGTGTTTTCTCTGATTCAGCTGCATCAGCAGCCTGAAAAAAAAAATTTACTATTTTGCACCTCTCTGTAATCAAAATATCTGTCATGGGAAAGATTTGTGCTGGTTTGATAAAAMCCATTTGCATGTCTAAGTGGTGGTGGGGATGCACTGCCTTGATCAGACACCAAAGAAATCAAACCTGGGCCCAGGGAAGAGCAGAGGTCAGGAAATGATGGAGAAAAGAGAACTGCAGGGAAGGATTGTCAAGGGTTGAATCTCTCATCAGTGATTCTGTGTTATTTGCATTTTTTTCCCAAGTGTCTTCAGTTAAAATGCAAAAATACAATAAATTCTTAAAAAATCTCTGTGTGTTTTATAATTAATTGTCAATTAAAGAACGTGTCACACTTGAAATAAATTTTCAAATACACACCATTGTCCTTTCTCAAATACTTAGTTTTTTGTATTCACAAAAAAGAAATTCAACTCAGTTTTCCTTTGGCTACAGGATTTTTATTAACATTTTAACAGTTTTTGTTTTACATAATAAATAAGCAAAAATGCTTTACATTTTTTTTAGGGAATACATAGATAATTCTGAGCATGRATAGGTTGGTTGGGCTGCGTGCTTCTTCACCTACACTTGCCAAAGAGCTTTTGTCTGCATCATATTTAAAAAAAAAAAAAGCAAAATCTAACCTTCAGGGAAAAAAGAATGGAATAAAAACATTTCCTCTGTGGTGKTGTTGAAGTGTGACTGAAATGCTGAAAAAAAAAGAAGAATTTACATCCTGTCTTGAGATTTCTGGAGAAATTCTGGCAGATTTCCCATTCCTTGGCACTTCCAGTGGTGAATTCCCCAATTTTGCACCTATTGAGCTGAATTTCCTTAAATTACCTTTTTTTCTTTTCAAATCACAGAGACCTGGGGACAAATCTGTGCCTTTATCAATTATTTGATTTCCATTGCTTCCAAACCCTGGAGCCCTCAGTGTGGGATTCCCTTTTCCAGCTTTACCTTGGTCTGGTGGAACATTCCCTGACTGCCAGGGGGTTGGGATGAGATCTTTAAAGTCCCTCCCAACCCACATTTTCTGTGATTCTTGGGAAAATATTCCCCCTTTCTCTCTCTTTCTCCCATTTTCCATGATTTTCTTGCCAGGCCTGAACTCCCCTGAGTTAAAATCTTGTGAAGTCTCACGACAAAGGTGTGGCTCAAATGCTACAGAGAAATGAGGTTGKTTTTCATTAAATATTTCAATTCACATTCCATAATTTGTTTTAGTTATTCAAAACATCTTTCATTAATAAAACACTGCCACTGTGCTGGGTTCTGCACTATGAGATGACAACATCTGTAATTTAACTAAAAATCCTATTTTTTCTCCCAATGTGATTTATTCCCAGATGTGAACACGGAATTGCTGTTTAAATCTTGGAAAAAAAACCCAAAATTCCTTCCCACATTTGCTTTTGCCATCTTTTCTGCACCTTCCCCTGCATTATCAGCTCATAATTGGTTCATTATTCCCTGGCAGGGAAATGATTTCCTGTGCCTGGGCATCACCTCCCCTGGAACACCTGGGGGGGAATGATGGAACACCTCCTCTGCTCAGGCTGCTGGAATAAAGTGGGAATAACAAGGTGGAAAAATATTAAGCTGAAAAATATCAGGTTTTTTTTCCCCAGCAAAACCTGATTTTTTTGTGTTTTTACAGCAAGCAGCACTTCCAGCAACACCCAAATGTGATGAGGGGGGAAATGCAGCATCAGGTTTCTTTTTAATGATGCCAACCATGCCAGTGGCTCCTTTGTAGGGCATGGGGTTGGTTTAATTGGACCAAATTAACCCAGGAATGGTGGCAGAATTGTCTTTTTGAGGAATTGGGGTCGTTTATGGGCAGCAGGGRCTGGGAGAGCTCTGAACCACAGCCCCTGGAAAAGCAACTGGGGTCTTTGTAATCCAATTTTGCAGCTTTTCTGGAGGCATTTCTCCAGCATTGGGCACACCAAGGTTACASAGGGATCTCTGCTGGGTTGGTTCTGGTTTGGCTTTTTTTGTAATCACTGATTTGGCTTTTTTTAAAAATCTGTTTAGCACAAAATGTATTTTTCATGCAACTGAGAGTGTTCAGTTCAAGTTCACTTCCAAGTCAGCATCAATTTGATAATAAAGCTTTTTTTCTGTTAACCTTTTAATAGGAATAAATGAATAAAAACACTGATAATTTCTTTCAAGCCTTTGTTTTTAAAGTATTTTTGTGCACTCATAACAATAAATATTCAYACACAGAAGGAAATTGCTTTATTACTGTCTCCTAATGGAAAGCTCCCTGCCCATTTCAGGATCTGGATGAGCT
>CADDXX010000894.1:0-22228 GCA_902810485.1 Alauda arvensis | reverse complement strand
ATATAAACCTCTGCATATAACACCTCTGGTTTTCCTTGTTTTCCTTCTGCTGCAGCGCTAGAAAATAACAAAAATAAAGATGTGGGGCTCGGCTCCTCGCTGGCCCCCAGAGCTTTACCCGGGACACGGCAGGGATGGAGGCCGCTCTGCTGGGGCTGCTGTCCCTCAGGGAACGCCACCGCGTTTCCTCACGCCTTTTAAAAATTATTATTATTATGTTGGGTGTTTTTTTTCCTTTTTGCAAATCAATTTTGGCTCTTTATTGGGAAAGCGCCGCCGTCACCTGCCATTGGCGATGATCACCGAGGTCCCGATGTAGTGCGGCAGCGCCGAGTCCTTGTGGCTCTCGGGCGACGAGGCCGACGAGGGGCTTTGGTTCTTGTAGATGAAGGCGTTCACCTCCTCGGGGCCGTAGGGGAAGCTCTCAGGGCCGTGTCCCGGGGCCGTGCAGGGGGACGGGCTCTGGAAGGCGCCGTGCTTGGCCAGGACGTGGTGGTAGTTGAGGAGCACGAAGGGCACCTGCCCTGAGGGCCGCACCTCCATCAGCCGCTCGGCCTCGCCCTCATGGTCGCCCTTGAGGCCCATCCTCTCCCCTTCCAGCTCCTCCGGACCGCYGGGGTGGTGGCTGAGGTGCCCGAATTTGGGCTCCTTGAGGCAAATCCTCCTGCCCTGCTCGTACACCGAGGGCACGGGCAGCAGGTGGCCGAGCTGTCCCACGGCTTTGGCCTGGCAGCACTCGGATTTGGGCAGCAGCGGGCCGGGGAAGGAGCCCTCGCTCAGGGCCATTTTGTCTGGCAGGTCTCTGGGGAAAGGCAGCTTGCTCTCCTCTTTGATGAGGTGGGCGGGGGGCTGCAGCCTGGGCTCCGTTTTGTGGTGTTTCAGGACGGAAGGGTCGTAGGGATCCTCTTTGTAGCGGCCCGGAGGCGSCGGGCAGCTGGGGAAGGGCTCGGGCACAGCGTCCTGGCTGAACCTCCTGGAGGGCAGCGGCACTGGCGGGGAGAGGAAAAACGTGTTAATTACTGCCAAATGAGCCTTTGGTGTAATTACAACTCACTGACGTTATTACTGTAGTTAAATCAGGGGGATGAGACCAAAGAAATGGTAGGAGCGACAGCCTGAAATCAAAAATCTTCCCCTTAGGTCAGCTCCTCCCAGGGATTTATCAAAGCATTTGCTAAAAGCTGAGTGACATCCCTGGTACCTATCAGTGATTCCAGAGCTGGTAACTGTCAATGATTCCATGATTAAAACACTGGAATTATTTTAATCTTATAACCAGAAAGAAACTGGACTTATTCTCCGTGTTGTGTGGGAGTGCATTGGACACCTGTCCTTGCAAGGAGAACATCCAGCTCAGAGGCTGGACTCTGTGGTCTCAAAGGTCTTTTCCTTCCACGGAATTCTGTTGATTCTGGAATTCCTGCTATTTATTTGGGGTGTATTTAATGTCTAGGTGAGATATTAGAAGGTGGCATGTCATTATGTAATTAATGAAATCTCTTTGTGACACCCAGAGTGGGTCACGTTAAAGGCTTTGCGTTTTCTCTTTGAAAAGCTGACATCAGATGTGAAAAACATCTCTTGAAAAGCAGCATAGACACCTCTTCAGCAGTGCTGGATCTCTGCTTTTAGGATATTCCCATATAATAAAGGTAGATAATGATAAAAATGCAGSCTACAACATTGAATGGGGGAGAAAAAAYTGGGTATTTTTAGAGAATCAGAARCSAGRTACTTCATTTTTCAASAGTATGARCCTAGGATGTCTATTCAGGCTTTTMTTCTAAAATATATTGGKCARTCTCACTTTYCTCCTCTGCATGGCRACTGAACTCTTGAAGCAATTTGAGTTATTTTAAGCATTTTCTGCTTGGCTGATGAAGCTTTTCCTTTCTGTTCACTCCCATCTACAAGTGATGAAAGAAAAGGCCCCCAGTTTTCTCCTGTACCATTTTTTTGCACTCCTATGAACAGTTTGTGAGTTAAACAGCTCCTCCAAGGCACATTTGAAAGTTTTATGTTAAAGGAAAAATGACACTGAGCAAATTCCTCAAGTTATACCCAAACTCTTGTTTTGTGTCAGGTTCACTGGAAGCCCTGGACACTTAAGTGCCTTTTTTAAAAAGGGTATTCTGTTTTTCTAACAATTTTATTCAACATCTTTAAAGTCTTGGAGTTCCCCTCTGTTGGTTGCTGATGTAACTGTGCCATTAATAATTAAATATTCCCTGTGCTGTAATAGACTGGCAAAGCCTTCATGGATAACAGAGGGAACAGAAATAGCTCAGTTGTACCTTTTTATTTTTCTATATGCAGAGCCCCATTAATTTCAGAGGGAGTTGCACTACGTAATTAACACCAGAATTTAAACAGGAGTCTGGTTCCAATTTCTTCTTCACCCTCCTAAAAACAATAACCTTTCAAGTTATTCTTTCCCATTTCTGTGTCCATGTTCTGTCACAAGAAGGAGAAGCTGAAGGGAGCTGAGTTCTCACCAGCTGGGGGAAAAATGGGTCACAAATCCAACGAGGGCTCAGCCAGAACAGCTTGGGAATTTTACTGGTGGACTTCTGATTTTAACTCCACATTTGGTGTTTTTATTGGGAAAGAAATACAGATGCTGAGAGCTACTGACATAGAAATAATATGGTTTAGGTGTTCAAGGTTTTAGGTGTCCACAAGAGGGATGGATTATTCCTCCTGGAGTCTGGAATATTTTCACTTTATGGCTGTTCTTGAAGCTCTGAACAAAATATTGTCCTTTTCCATTTTTTAGAGCCCAAGAGAACCTGGAAGAAGCTGAGGCATCACTAGCCTCTGCCTTGCCACCTTTAATTTTGTCATCTCCAGCCCCACTGGGCTGAGGAGGAACCGTGAGGTTGGAAATCACAGAATCACAGAAGGTTTGGGTTGGAAGGGACCTCAAAGCCCACCCAGTGCCACCCCTGCCATGGCAGGGACACCTCCCACTGTCCCAGTGTCCCACCTGGCCTTGGGCACTGCCAGGGATCCAGGGGCAGCCACAGCTTCACTCGTGCCAGAGTCTCACCACCCTCTGAGCAAAATACTCCTTCCCAATCTCTGATGTGACCTTGCCCTGTGGCAGTTTAAAGCCATTTTCCCATGTCCTGCCATTTTCTGCCCCTATAAAAAGTCCCTCTCCCTCCTTTTTATTAAGCAAGGCAAAGATAGAAAAGGTCTTAATACAAGCCCTGCCCATGAAATGATAATTTTTTTAGGTTATCTCAGTTTGTGCTTGTCCTGGTCTGAACCCTGATTTCACATCACCCAARGCATGGGCTGATTGTTCTCCATTTTTTCTCCATTATTCTCCCCCCAAAAACAAAGGTGAGACACAATGATSTCAAAATTGCAAAATTTCTTTCTTCCAGTAGGCACTGGCTAAACCTGGGGAGTTCTTCCACAGATTTTCCTCAGTCCTTTTCCTCTTTTCCTGAATTTTGCTGTGACTGCTGGCACAAAGCTCCACCCAGGTAGCTCAGAAGGGCCAACTGAGTGACCAGCAGGTCCTGTGCTGCCCTCAAGGGTAAAAAAAGCAAACTTTCTGACTAAAAATACAATTGCCTTCACTGAAATGATTTTTTTTTTGATGACTGGGCCAGCTGGGAAAAAGTGGAAGGAGCTTCAAAACCAGATCSTGAAGCAGCAACATCTGATCTGCAGGCAGTTGTATCTGCTACGTGCTTCTGCAGAGCTTTGATGGCTTGGCACGAGCACCCTCCCATCTCTGATCTCTCCAAAAGGAGCTGTTTTTCCATGGAGAGGAATGTCTCTGGCCCAGGGAGCCCTTGGCAGATGCTGCTGGGGGTGTGCTGGGGAATGGCCCTCGCATCCAAGCCGGCTGCCAGATGTCAGCCTTTGGCTTTGCCTTTTGGATCGAAGATGATGATGATGCTAAGCAGATCCTGCCCTGCTTTGAAGCTCCCTGGCTGTCAGCTCTCCASAGAGCCACTGGAAAAAAGCAGCGCTCTGTGACCTCGGGGAGATCAGATCCAAAAAAAAAAACCCCAGATTTTCAGCGAGAAGTGTAACGGAGCTGACTCTGCTTGAGGAGGAAACAAGGCTGCAAAAACTGCATGGAAATCCTGTGTAGGGAAAGCTCTGTTCTCCTTTCCCCTTTTGCCATGATCTCTGAGCAGGCCTGAGTTTGGCCATGGTTTTTTTCCTCCAAAATGATGCAACTCAAAGTGCTTTTGCAGAGAATTAAGTTCACCAAGCCAACTTTCATCAAACCCCCAATAAATATCCATGATAAAATATCCATGATAAAATATCCATAATAAAATATCCACAATAAATATCCATTAAAATGCATCAAAATGCCCAAAAGAGAACCCACGTGTCCCAACTCAAGCAGCAAAACCTTCAGTAGCAGCAGAACCAGAAATAAGAACCTGGTTTTGCAGCTCCATTTTTTTCCTGAGGAGGAGATGTGGGATGAGATTGAAAAATAGCAGCAGTTCCCTTCAGGTTTTTTAATTGGGATTTGGGGTTTTTTACTCTATTCCTGTAGATTTACTGGGGATAGGCAGGATTTACTTCAGCCTTTGTCCTTATCCTCAAAAGATGTAGGTTTTTGGGGGAGTTTTGTGGGGTTTTTTTTTTTCGTTGTTTAGTTTTTGGGTGTTTTGGGGTTTTTTAAATTTTTTTATCAGTTTTTGTTGGGTTTTTTGGTGAGGCAGGATTTACTTCAGTCTTTATCCTTATCTTCAAATGATGTAGGTTTTTGGGGAGAGTTTTGTGGGGATTTTTGGTTGTTTGGGTGCTTTTTGGTTTGGTTTGGTTTGGTTTTTTTCATTGGTTTTTTGTTGGGTTTTTTTGGTGAGGCAGGATTTACTTCAGTCTTTATCCTTATCCTCAAAAGATGTGGGTTTTTGGAGGTGAGGGGTTGTGAGGTTTTTTGGTTGTTTGGGTGTTTTTTTGGGGGTTGGTTTTTGTTGGGTTTTTAGGTTTTGTTTTGTTTTGTTTTGTTTATTTGTTTCTATTTGGGTTTTTTGGTTTTTTGTTTTTCCCCCACAGCATCTTTAGGAAGGACAAAACCATTTCCTATTTTTTGGCCTAAAACTCCTCCTTTCCCCCCACAGGAGCAACCAAAGGAAGCAGCAAATGAGAGGAGCACAAGCTGAGGGTAAGGATTGAACCTGCCCTGGGCTGTGAGAAGAGCTTCACTCTTGCTCATTTTCCACAGAAAAGTGAAATAAAATGCTGCTGGCAGTGAGGTGAGTCCATCATGGGTGAGATCAAACCATCCTGTGAGGGACAAAACCCCAGGCAGAATTATCTGTTCCTCTGTGGGAAGCACTTTTCATGCCTGATTCCATCTTCTGGCTGATGCAGCTTTGATTATCTTATATTTTCATTCATTTATATTTAAATATTCCCTTTGGATCTTGGATATCTGCATCCAGAAGTGAACAAATAAAATAAATACTTGATTCTGGTACCCAAGAGCCTACCTGGAGACTAGCTAAATTATTTTTATTTTACATTTCCACTACTGCTTCCTCCATTCCAAGAAAGGAAGGTTTCTATCTGACTGCTCAGCAGCCCCTCAGTCCTCATCAGTGATTTTTAATTAAAGAAAATTATGAATGCAGAGGGATGTGGATGGGATCCAAGGACTGGGAAGTGAGAAACTGGGGTGCTGCTTAAAGGAATTTAATGAAGGAGTTCTGTAGTAGCTGATCTGAATTCTGCACTTATTGATGTTTTCTGACACTTTCAGATACACTTGAAACCACAAAACATCTCCTATATTTAATAAAAATGAATGAACTTGGATTTGGTGGGGTTTTATATTTTTTGCATATTTTTGTGACAATTTTTTTTGTATAATTTGCACTGTTACTGAAAGTAAAGGAGGGAAGAGGAGAGAAAATCCAGGCCAACAAAGGCTGCTCCTGCTAAAATCAGCAGCAACCTGAAATCTCAGGCAGTTAAATTCAGAGTTGTGTTTGACTTGAAGAGGAAGCTGGGCCAGGGGAGTAATTAATGCTATTAATTGAGTTAAAGATACTTGACACCATCCCAAAATAGCCTSAATTGCCAGAGTCTGGTTTGTCCAAATATTTTTGTTGTTTTAGCTGATTAACATTGTTCCCTGCCCTTCACCACTTGATTCGGTTTTGGTTTTTGAGTTGGGGCAGCTGTGAGAKCAGGAGTGTTCAAAATGAGAGAGAAATCTGTGCCAAAACCACTGCAAAAAAACCTGTTCTGGTTGAAAGGGGAAAGAAATGAGTTGGACAAGATGATCCCCAGAAGTGCCTTCCAAGCCTAATTACTCTGTGATTCTGTGATTAGAATTCTGTGATTCTGTGATTAGAATTCTGTGATTAGAGGGTACTTTGAGTATCTTTACAATTGGTTGTTTTATAATTTTTCAAGGTTATTTCTCTGAGGTTTCCACCTCAGAGAAGTCAATGAATTCAAAGAATTTCCATCCCTGGCCATCTGCACAGGGAAATAATGCAGGAGATGTGAGACACTTTCAAATTCAGAATTATTAACAAGTAAAGCAGAATTATTACTCTGTAAGGGAAAGACATTCAGAGTGGTTTTGTGCTGAGAAAGGACAACCTTCACTTTTTATGGGGGTAGATGGTGTTTATTTTAAGTTCTGTGTTAAAATGATCAGAAATTATTGTGGAGGTGAAGTTTCAATCTGAACTTCAGCCATGACTTACCTGAGAAATTCCACTTAAATAACTCTGAGAGTGCAAAGCATGAGGGCAAACTGTACTGAAGCATTGTACTGAAGAAGGAGGCATCTCTGTGCTGCTCTAAAAGTGATTCTGTGAGTTCATTTTTTCAGCTGAAGCTTTGATAATATTCCCAATCCAGTGCTGATGGGAATGGGGAGAAGGAAAATAGGAATACGATAAATGTAGTGATTGTTACACTTCACTGCCTCTGATTTTCTGTGTTTCCTGAACTGATTTTAGCTTTTATGCTTTTCAAATCCTGCRCTGCATTAGTGCATAGCTCTAAACTCCATATAARGTGTTAGTTACTTCACATTTTGGTCAGACAAAACAATCCCTCTCCAGGCCTGAGATCCAAGGACAYCCAACAGCCTCAGGCTCCAAAAAMCATAARYAARAGTGATTTAGGGGGAAGGAGCAAACTGGGGGGATGTGRCTTCATTWCCTGAAGYTGTAATTGGAGGATTAACTCCTGATATGKAAATGGACCAAACTTTWAATTGTCTGAACAACTGGTGACCATGGTCCATCTCAKGTGTGRCCTTGGAGGCTTCTGACTGCCCAAGGGGTATCTATGGAAGGCCTTTAATAAATACTTTCTCTTGCTCTTCTTRATSTTGTCTCTATTCTAGGYAGCCACTCCAAGGCATCCAAACCACCTCAGAGGACTCATCACAACCATGAAATGGAGTGGTTYGGGTTGGAAAGGACCTTAAAGACCATCCCCATTCCAACCATTTCAAACCGCGAACTCAAATCCTGCCCAGCCGCCGCGCGGCCGAGCGTCTCCCCTYGGCTCAGAGCTGCACCCACCTTCATAACCCTGCGCCAGGTTGTGCCTGATGATGTTCACTGGCTGCTCTGGGAGGCTTTTGGAGGGTGCCTGGCTGCTGGGGACCAGTGAGTTGGCGTAGTGCCACTGGCACTCGCCGTTGCTCTGCAGCGCGCCCAGGAAGAACCGYGCCACCTCGCAGGGCGCCCCTTGGGCCTGCCCGAACTTCGTGGGCAGCAYCTGCTTCTTGCCACCGAAGACGTGGGAATCCACAGGGAAGTGTCCATAGTGGTAGGAGAAGGGCAGGCTGTAGGGAGGGGCGTAGAGGAGCTCGCTGCTCTCTGAATGGAAGTTCTGTTCCTGAAGGGCAGCGGCGCTGGCGGCGGGGCTGGAGCGCCAGCTCCCCACCTGGCTGCATTCCAGTTTGTCTGCTTGGAACGAGCTGTATTGCTGGGGGAGAGAGGGGGGAAAAGAGCAGGGGAAGAGAGTTAAAGGAGGAGMTTTTGTAGGGCAGTACAGAACGTGTCAGACAGGCACCCAGAGCTGGGCATGGCTGGCTCAAGGGACGGACGGAGCGGTGCAGGTAAAGTTCCTCTCTTCACAACTTTGCCTTCACTGCTTTGATTTGGTGATTTTGGCAGTTCAGTTTGACAGAATCACAGGATTAAGGTTGGARRAGCYCTCCCAGYCCAKGSAGTCCMAGCTGTGCCCCARGCCCACCTTRTCCCCAGCCCAGAGCACTCAGTGCCACCTCCAGGTGTTCCTTGGACACCCTCAGGGATGGGCASTSCAAASCTCCCTGGGCAGCTCTTTCCAAAGCCTGAGCWCCCCTCCCAGGAAGAAATTCCTCCTGACATCAAGAACTGCACACACCAAGGGTAAATCACACAGATTCTACACCAGCACAGATTTTCACAGTTGCAAGTACAGGATTTTCTCCTTTTTGCCAAGGAAGGACATTGTGATTAAAGTGCTTCACTCACTTCCATATCCCAAAGGTTTTACATCACTTGCCAGAGCTGTTTTGTGCTACCTGTACTTTCCATCCCAAGGAAAAAAGGATGTAATTTTATCCTGCTTTATGAGGGATTTCCTGGGGTAGACAATCCTACAGTCTGTTTTACAGTAAATTCAATCCTGGATTATCTCTGTCTCAAGCACTCTGTGAGAACTCATAAGTAAATATTGCTGGAAAATTTACCTGTGGTGGGTAAGGTGTTGTTCTGAGTTTTGCCTTCATTTTATTACTTTTGGGTTTTACTATTTTCCTTGTTTCCTGCGAGGTAGGTACTGAGTTTCTGCATGAAAACTGTGACTTGGAAATGGTAACCTGGTCCAGTGACAACTGAAGTTCCTTGTACTCAATATCTCTGCAAAAATAAAAAGCCCAGTAAATGAAAAAACACAGAAAAATCCAAACTAACTCCTGTAAAAAATACATGCTAATGTTCACAAGGCTTGAATTTCCACTCTTCCAAGATTTTCACTGAGTCTGGGGATGTCAGGAGGCAGAGAATCTTATGGGGTGACCTCATTCCCACACAAGTCTGTCAAAAAATTCCACTGGGAATCACATAAACACCTTTGGATGAAGTGTCCCCTCTCTCTGAGCCTGAGCTGTGTCATCTCCCCTCAGCCATCCCTGGCTCCCTGTGGTTTAGAATCATGGAAAGACAGAAATCAATCAATCAATCAATCAATCAATCAGTGTCCTGCTCAGTCAGGAATTGGTGTCTGCCCTGGTTCTCACAATCAGCCCTGAGGAAAGGAAAAGGAGCAACGTTCCTCCCCTGTGGGCAATGTGTGCTTGGGACTAAACCACACCAGCTGCAAGGTTGGTTTTGATCAAAAAAATCACAGGATACTCAACTTTGGAAGAGATCTTCCAGCTCATCCAGTCCCACCATCACCCAGCATCAGCCCAAACCCTGTCCCCAAGGGCCACATCCAGACTGCTCCTAAATAATTCCAGAGACAGTGACTCCACCTCCTCCCTGGGCAGCTCATCCCAAGGCCTGGCCAGTCTTTCAAAGGAAAAAACCCTTCTAATCTCCAATTTGAACCCATCCTGACAAAATTAAGGCCATTTCCTCTCCTCCTTTCCTTTGGGACAGGGCAGCAGAGCCCAACCCCCCTCACTGCCCCTCCTGGCAGGGACTTGTGCAGAGCCACAAGGGCCCCCCTGAGCCTCCTTTGCTCCAGGCTCAGCCCCTTCCCAGCTCCCTCATGAGATGTTTTCCAGCCCCTTCACCAGCTCCTGGACAAGATGAAGATTTATATAACAATGATAATAATTAATACAATGTTTTCTCTCAGCTAAAGAGACGGGATCACACCGACAGAGAAAGCAGCAACACGTGAGCACAGAACAACACCAGGACACACAGGCAAAGCAAGCTTGGCTGGTTCAGTCATCAATGGCTCAGTCAGTGATAGCAGGTAATGGTACAAAGGATTTGGACTTACGTAAGGACATAATTGACACTCACTATGCAGTGAGGCCGTGACGAACGGCTGTTGTGCACGATGGTGGCGTAGCTCTGCACCCACACCCAGCCTCCCTGCTTGGACAGCAGCCGGTAGTACTTGGTGGTCACTTGGCCTTTCACCAGCACTGGGAACACAGAGAAAAAGAAAATTGGAAAAAAAAACCACATTTTTTGGACTCACAATCACACCCTGGAGAGGTTTGTTTGCAAGCCAAGCGCTTCTCTCCCTTGCAGGATCACAGAATTAAAGGGGTTGGAAAAAACCTTTGAGATCTACAACCCTCCTTCCTCTTCACAGAATCACAGAATTTTTTGGTTGGAAGAGACCTTCAAGATCATCGAGTCCAACCCATGTTCTAACACCTCAACCAGATCATGGCACCCAGTGCCACATCCAGGCTTTTGTTAAACACATCCAGGGTTGGTGACTCCACCACCTCCCTGGGCAGATGGTTCCAGTATTTAACCACTCTTTCTGTGAAAATCTTCCTTCTTAAATCCAGCCTGAATCTCCCTTGGCGCAGCTTGAGACAGTGTCCTCTTGTTCTGTCTGTTGTTGCCCGATAACAATAAACTTTAAATAACCCCCTGCAAAATTATCTATCCTGCCCCTTTCTATGGATTCATAACACCACATTATTATTATTCATATGAAATTTGAAGGCTCCTAAGTTTTGTCTTCCTTCTTGTCTGGGTCACCTCTGGTCGCATTCTCCACAAACGCTGCTTTAAAATTTCTAACTGCTAAAGAAAAAGGTTCAAGGCAGCAGAAGTRTTTTGAACTGGACACAATTCTTTTGGAAGGAGGAAGGAAAACGGCCTCAAATGGCACCAGGGCAGGCTCAGGTTGGAGATTGGGAAAGAAAATTTCCCTGGCAGAGTGGCCAGGCCTTGGGCTGAGCTGCCCAGGGAGGTTTGGAGTCTCTGGGAGTGTTCAGAGGAGTCTGGATGTGGCCCTTGGGGACAGGGTTTGGGGTGAGGACTGCATGATCCTGAAGGTCTCTTCCAACCCTGAAGATTCTGTGATTCTGAGATTTTTTCCAGATTATTTGGAAGCACTCCTCTCATGGCTTGACACATTATCATGTATTTTGCAATGTATGTTATTCTGTGATGGTTTGTTTTCCTCTGTAATCATAAAGGTTGGCTTAAAAGGGTAAAATTAAACAGCTCTTTGGTTGTTAAGCACCCAAACAAAGACAAGGACAGAGAGGGGAATCAGATATCTGATAAATTCACCAGCCATGTAATCCTCCCTGAGCTATTTTGGATGCTCTGTGAACAAGGATGTTTTGGCAGGAGGCTGTGCTGTAACAGGAGTTGTGCAGCATCTCYAAATATTTAATCCAGCCACAAATATTTCTGGTTCAGTGCCAGGCCTTTATCTCAGGATTCACTAGAAGATAATGCCCAGCCTTTGAAGCTGGTTCTTCTCTTGTGTGGCCTTGGATCATTGCTCTGGGAAACTCCATCTTCTCACTCTCCTAACCAGTTATTTATTGTAAATTAGGGAATCATGGACTCAGCTCACTGCACAAATTGTGCTCAAAAAAAGTGGGCAATGGCAGAAATTCCTTTAGACAAATATGACAAAGGAATGGAATCTAAACCTGCTCTCTGTCAGTTTAAAACYATTCCCTTTGTCCTGTCACTTTTTTGCCCATATAAAAAGTCCCTCTCCCTCYTTTTCTTCCATTCCCTTGTGGTGCTGGAAGACCCAGTGAGGTCTTCCCAAAGTCTGGAGCATGTGAGCCACCTCTCTGGGCTGCTCCCTCTCCTATCCATTGCACATCCCAACATATTTAAACTTCCCTTCAAATCCAGTTTATCTCCCAAAGAAAATCAGGCTCTTACAGAATTGACAAGTCTTTCTAGGAGCATCAATTCTTCCATTTTAAGATGAGGTGCCTGTGTGCTCAGAAAGCAACAAGATGAACACCTGAAGCTGTCTGCAGCTCTGATCTCTGCTCCTGGGACAGGGACAGCACCCAGGGAGCTGTGCCAGGAGGGATTGAGGGTGGATTTTAGGGAAAGGTTCTTCCCCCAGAGGTGCTGGCACTGCCCAGGCTCCCCAGAGGTGCTGGCACTGCCCAGCCCCGAGGCTGCCACAGCTCCAGGAGCCTTTGGCCAGCACTGCCAGGGATGCCCTGGCTGGGGTTGTTGGGGGGTCTGGGCAGGGACAGGAGCTGGATCCATGATCCTGTGGGTCCCTCACAGCTCAGGACATTCCATGACCCTGCAGGACACTCAAAACCTCCACTTCACCACGCCAGCACTATTTGGGGTTTCAAATCTCTCTTAGAAATCACCTTTTTTYCCCCATTCTTGTTGGTGTTCCTTMCATTCCCACATTTCYACACGGAATTCCTGATGGGATGAGGGTGTGCAGGTGTACATACAATCAGAAAAACCATGAGGAGTGTGTGTGTGTGTAAGTATATGAACACACCAATAAAGACATTTGTATTTTCTAAGTGCAATTTATCACTGCAAGTTGAAAGTCTTGGAGTGRCTCCTCAAAGCTTCTGTTCTAAAAATATTAATAATCATCTCTATGCCACAATTTTACTGTTCCTTAGTGTTCTATACTTGTGGATGGTGCTCTAGGGTTGTGCTGCCCCATCCCTGGAAGTGTCCAAGGCCAGGYTGGACAGGGCTTGGACACCCTGGGACAGTGGGAGGTGTCCCTGCCRTGGCAGGGGSTTGGAATGAGMTGMTCTTYCAGATCCCTCCCAACCCAAACCAYGCTGTGATTTTATGATTTGGTGATTGACTCTCAAATCCAAATGGCCCCATTCCAGGAAATGATCTTTTCATTTTAGCACAGCCCATGGATGTAACAGGTAATTTTTGGAATGTGGTCTGGCCTTTCCAAAACTGGGTCTTTGTGCTGGCTTAATGAGCACGTTTTCCTTGAGTTCCAAATGGTTTTGCTACACTCAGCCTTCCAAAGGAGAAATTAATGCTGTCATGGATCACTGACGATTATAAAGTTCTTCCATGTGCTTTGGGACTAGTTTTGGCTTCCCTCCTCTCTCACTGATCTTTTTTTAAACCCCTGTTTCAGCTCTGCAGTTAAGACAGCGTTTGAAAAGATGTGAAAACCACTGAGGGCTGCAGTGTTCAGCTTTCCTTCTTAATTCCCTGGATTAAGCAGTATTTCTCTGGGGATGGGGGAGGACTCCGTGTCTCCTGCTTTTTTAGCAAGCTGGGGCAAGCCTGACCTTGGCTGAGGGACAGCAACTGAGACAGTGAGTGAGGTCAGCTTCCATCTGGCTCCGTGCTCTGTTTGATGCTGGAAAGGAAACCTCAGGCAATGGGAGTGAGGCAAATCCAGCACCCAGACAATGTGTGCAGGCTTCTTGGTGGCCTCTGCTGCAGCCCGAGGGGGAGGATTCCCTGGGATGTGCCCTCTGTCMCTGGGTGTTCCAGGGCTGTGGCTCTCTCCTGCTTTCTCAGGGAAGCTGGAAAAGGCTCTGGGCTGTCAGACAGGACTGTCTGAACAGGCTCCTCCAGGCTCCCAGGCGTGGCTGGGAGTTCCCAGCCTGCACTCAGGGATACCACTCCAAGAAATGGATTTCTTGCTGCCACACTGGCAGCAGATCCTGTTTTAGCTGCCCTGGCATGTCATGGGCCCTGCCCCTGGGCAAGGCACGGTGCCCAGCAGACTTCTTTTTATGTTTATTTATTTTACTTTGGCCTCCTACAAACTGGTGCTGCTCTGCCAGAAGGTTTGAGCGCTGGCAAAGCTGAGGCAGACCCAACMCCAGGGATGGTGGGACTGTGATTTTTCTATCAAACAACCCTATAAATGCATAGGGTGACTTCCAGGGAGCAGGAGGAAGGTTTGGTGGGGACACCAGCTGGGCTGGGCCAAGGCACAGAGACCTGAATCCTGCTCAAGCTCCTTGTGGGAAGAGCAGGGATTTCACAACACATCCCAAAATCCCCCTCCCAATGGTGCAAAGGAAAGGATTTCTCTGAGGGCACAAAGATATTTTGTCTGTGCTGGAGCTCTGTCCTGTATTTCAGAATGCAGGATCCTCAGGCAGGGCCTCCTTATTTGTGTGGCCACATTTCAGGGCAAGCTCTGTGTGTATGAAAGGGGCTCTAGAAATCAAAAACACCGCTTCAAACGCCACGAGTGTTTTCCTGCAGCTGGAAGCCAATCAAATGTTTCAAGCAGGAAACTCTCCTTGCTGCCAGCACACCTTGGGCAAATATTCACATCTACATTTCCCTCCCAGCTCCATGTTCTGTCCCTCCTTAACTTGTTCCCCTCACTGTTTCCTTTGTTTTATTCTCCGTGCTGCCTCACTCTGAGCTCAGCTGCCTCAGGTCTTCAGTTTGGGATTTTTTTTCTCCTCTTAAAAAAAAGCAAATGGTTATCCTAGCTCAGGGTTGTTTTTTGGGTTTTTTTCCCCTAATACCCTTATTAGGTGTAAGATGTTTCTCTTTGGATTTCTGCATCAGGTGACACTTCATCATCAGATTGCTTTATAGAATGGTACAGCAAACCTGCCAGCCTTTCCCTGTTCATGTTCCTCAGACATTTGCTGATGGATGCTGGGGGAGCTCTCACAGTGCTCCCCAGAGGCACTTTGTGCACTTTACATCTGGTTTAATAATTCCCATTACCTGGTATTCCAACCATGACCCTGCACTCTTCCCACTGCTGCCCAAGCATTACTCATTATTTTGTGCTTCTTGGGATTTATCTGCTTTCATAAATTCCTRTGCATGGCTCGCATTTTTCTTCTGGTTTTAAAGTTTGCAGTGATTTATCTTTCATCCACAGGACTGCTCCTAGGATCCTGTTTGGCTGAGGGTTTTTTATTTTCCTCGTGGAAGGATGTGGTGGGTAATTCAGTGAACATGATTTGTCTCTTCATTTCCAACTCCAGTCGTACATGGATCAAACTGGCAGCCACAGAATGATCCATCCTGCTGCTCTAAAGTGGAAAACTGTTTTTCCAGAGGTGCTTGTGGCTGTGGTGGCATCATCTCCCTGCTGACTGATGAAGGTGTTTCAGATGGTCTGCTGGAAATACTGAGTTTATTTTGAGCAGGTCACATCCACACGCAGCTGTCACCACTACAGAGAGGGTGRTATCCCTGGCAGGATATTCCATGTGCCCTGGTCATTCTTTTTTCCAGCTCTCAGCAAGCCCAGAGTGTTAAATAATGTTTTGGTAAATCTGAACTCACTGTAAAAATCAGCTTTTGCTTTCCCAGGTGTAGTACACCCTGGAATCCAACGCTTGGAATTTCAGCCTGGACTGGCTACAACCTCCTGGGTATTCCAGATCCTCATGAGTAGCACACACTGAGAGAAGGAGGAAGCCCAGGAGAAGGATTTGACTCTGGCTGCTTCCAGCCTACAGCAGCAATCTGGAAAAAAACTTCCCTGCCATTGGTTTTTGGATGTCATCTTTGCCTCGGATGGGTTGCGGCAAACGSAGCCAAATCCAGAGTTCAGCCATTCCCTCAATTTGCTTTTCAAATTAATGTGCTACTGAATGAACTCCTTCCCAGATCCAGATGTTTGAAGATATGATTAGTGACTCTGTTAGAAGATGGGAAATTATTAAATGTGTCATTTTTTTTCCCTGACAATCCRTTCTCCGAACCTCATCCACATGCTACTAATGAATGGCCCTCCAAGGAGTTTTTTGGGATTGCATTCCCTTCAAACACAGGATGATTATTACTAACATATTTCAGAGGAATGCAGAGCTGCTGCATAGTTTTTTGTTTTAACAGCAGAGGCTAGTGAAGTTCAGATTTTCCCCTCTCATTTACTTGCTCTTTTGGTTTTCTTTTCCTTCAAGAAATCACCATGCAGAGTCAATTCCAAATATTCAAAATAGCCTGGATCCCCTAAGTACAAGGATAAAACTGGCCAGATAAGTTGGTTTGGGTGGGTTTTTTTTTCTTTTTGGAAGCCCAGTATGTTGTTTAGCCAGCTTATTTACACAATGAATGGTTTCCTTAAGTGATAGCCAAGAACTTTTGAAAATCCATCTCCTGTCAAGATTTGGAAAGGATTTTTTCTTGCTTTCCAGTGTGGTGCTTGTTGTCTACAAAACTTCTCACTGTACTCAACGTATTCCATAGAATCTCAGAATGGTTTGGGTTGGAGGGGACCTTAAATCCCACCCAGTGCCATGGGCAGGGCCAGCTCCCACTGCCCCAGGCTGCTCCCAGCCCCAATGTCCAACCTGGCCTTGGGCACTGCCAGGGATGCAGGGGCAGCCCCAGCTGCTCTGGGCACCCTGTGCCAGGCACTGCCCACCCTGCCAGGGARCAATTCCTGCCCCACATCCCATCTAACCTTTCCTCCCTCAGTTTAAAACCATTCCCTGGCTCCTGTCACTCTCTGCCCCTATAAAAATTTCCTCTTCCTCCTTTTTAAAAGCTCCTGGATGTGGCTCTGAGCTCAGCCCAAAGCTTCTCCTCTGCAGGCTGAGCAATGGCAGCTGTGCCAGCCTTTGCTGCCAGCAGAGCTGCTCCAGCCTCTGCTCATCCTGGAGCCTCCTCTGGGCTCTGTGCAGCAGCTCCAGGCCCTGCTGTGCCCCAGCCCAGGCACTTACACAGGTGGTGAGCGTAGCGCAGGTGGAAAACGTCGCAGCCGTGGACGTGGTGGTAGAGGGTTTTTTCTATCAGATCCTGGGGTTCATATCCAGTTAATTCCGTGACCCTGGGAAAGGAAAAAAAAAAATTAAAAATCTGCAGTAAACAAAATCTCCAGGAATATTCAGTTTCATTAAGCCAACATTTGGTTGTGCCAACAAATCGGTGCCCGAAAGCTGCAGGCTGAAATGTTGGTTTAGGAAACAGAAACCTCACCTTTACAAGAAAAGAAACCCTTTCAGCCCAGCCAAAGCAAGGTGCAGCTTTTCCCTGGTACAGCCAGGCAGGAAAAAGAGCTCTTTTACTGATTTCCACCTTRGGCTTTTGCCACTGCCATGGCAGGATCCTTTGCACAAAGTTCCACCCGAGGAGCTGCTCGTGAAACAATAAAACCTCTCTTGTGGGCTGCTGACACATTTTCATTTGCTTTTGCAAGCAGATGAGGGCAGGAGGTGTGTTGGGCCACATGTGATCGTGGCCTGGGAATAAATCCAGGCTGGTGCCTAGCAGGAGAAAAAAGCAGGAGCTTATTCCAGCTGAGAATGTGGAAAGACAAGGAGGTGTGAAGACCACAGGGTGAGGAAAGGAAAGCTGAGGCAAAGCTTCCAAAGGAAAAAAAGAAAAATCCCAGAAGCAGAAGAATGGAATGAATTCAAAACAACAGCATCTCTGCTGATGTTAAAGAATCAAATGCAGAGGTCAGACTTGCACTGGGTTAGACCTGAAGGGTCAAACTTCGTGTTTCAAGTGGGCTTTTTAAAATATAGTTTGAGGAAAAAACAATCCTTAAAGTACAATGTGCCCCTCAGCCAAACTGTGGCTTGTTTAGCCAGGATTGTTGAGGAGGTTTTGTGATGTGCTGGGCTTGCTTTGCCTAAAAAAGGCAGAACAGTAAGGAATGCCTTTTTTATTACATTATTATTACATTATTACATTAACAAGGGACACAGTCCCTGAGCAGCTGAGTGACAGTAAAATTGTCCCTGCTGAGGATCTACTCCTGCAGCAGCACATTTGAATTCCAGGAGTTTTACCTGGGACTAGCTCTAACCTAGGCCAGTGGACTGCAATATTTATTAAAGCTGCAGTGTCCCAGGGGTGCTCCTGGAGCTTGTCCTCCACTTTAGATGGAAGCAATCCAGTTTCAATGTCCCAAGCCTCTTCATGCCATGAACTGAGCGGGGGTGGTGAGGACAGGGACTCCAAAAGGATGTTCCTGGTCTGAACTTCACCACAGGWGAGGCTGCACAGCCCCAGAGATAACACAGGAGAGTCCACAGAAATGAACAGGGGCTCCCAAGCARTGCCTGTCATTGTGGGATTGCAGGAAATGTACATTTTGGTTAGTTTTTTTTTTTAATTTTGTGACAATTATGCATTTTCTGTACTCATACCCTGGCTCTAACCAGCCCAGGGGGACCCCACAGAGACTGAGGAGGTTCTGCTTGAGGGGGTTGAGGGCTTGGATGCTTCTGAAGGACATCAACATCAAAATGGCTTTGAGCAGATGCCTGTGTTTCTCCTCTGCAGYGTGTGCTCCTCCCAAATCCTCACTGCAGCCCATCAGGATCACAAAATACTGCKGGAAGGCCCTGCTCAGGTTTTAATTCTGACTTCAGTGCACTTAAAACCAGGCTGGCATCTCCCTCCTGCCCCTTTGGTGAGAACAGACACAGCTCATCCAAACCCAGCCAAAGCACCACAAACCTGAGCCAGGGGCTCATTTTCCCAAAGCTGGGGACAAAAAAACCCCATCACTGACAGTTTCTAGATTTAAATTTAATATATCTGAATTTTATAAACTTAAACTTATCAAAACTTAAAAGTAACCTAAACTTAACAGAGACCAAGCTTAATAAAATAACGTAATTATTAAAAAGCCCAAGCTTTAAATAACGTAATTTAAATTGATCAATATTCAAACTTCAACTGAACCATATAGAAATTAATCTTAACAGAATACTAAAATATAACTTAACTCAGACCTAACTATAGTAAATTACTCTAATTAAAAATCTTCCTCTATTTTATTTCCATTGTGATAGAATATCTCTCCTTCACACTGTGATGGGTTTCTTTACAACCCTAAATTTTGGAAAAGTTTGACTCTGGAAATGAACTCAGCTGYTTTACTTCCTTAACATCAAATCAATCCCTCAGCCAGCCTGGGAGCTGCAGGCTGGGCTCTGCAGGTGACAGGACACTCAGAATGAAGCAGAGCACGCCCCAGTGAGCTCTGATTTATTCTTGAGGTCTTCAAAGCCTTCTTAAACCCCCTGGCAATGAATGCACCACARAAATCCAAGTGAGCAGCTCAGTTTGGAGGGGAGTGACTGCTTTCTCCTTGCTGTGACCTCAGTGAGTGAACTCCTGGGTGCTTTATGTTGTGTCAGGTGTCTCGAGAGGGATTTTGAGCTGCTCCTCCCCACGGCTTTCATGCTGTCACATCTCAAGATCCGTCCCATTCTATGGGAACCAGAACCAAGCCTGAAACCAGTTTTCTCTAGCTCCTAACATGCCCCTGTTCTGAGCAAACACAGTTTGGTTTGCTCAGCTGGGGGAGCAAAAGGCTTTTGGTGGAGCTGAATTCCCCTGAATTGTCCCGTGCGCGGACGACACCCATCTGCTCCTTGGTAAACACAGCTCTGCAACAGCTCTGGGTCTGTCCCTGCCCCTGTCAACACCTCAGCTTGTTCCGTGGCCTTTGAAGACACTTGTGTCTCCAGGCAGTTCCTCCCAGGCACATCATTTCCTCTTCCCCACATGCAAGGACGTGTTGCTGAGCCCCTCGTGCTCCTTTGTAGCCGCGGCACGGAGCGACGCGTGCCAAGAACYGAGCAAGGCTTCCAGAAACAACGAGCTCTTTGTGTCCCAGCAGCTGATGGAGCCACTGTCTCCTGGGCTGAGCACGGGGAAAAGCCTCTTCTTGCATGGTTGGCCTCCACTCTCTTGGATACAGAGGTTTTTCCTCACACGTTCACCGCGTGAATGAATTCCCTGCAAATCCAGGGAAATGGGGAATGTGGGACACACAGGAAAGGATTTCTGAAGCACAATCATCACAAAGTCAATACTTTGTGTGTTTGGGGTCTTCCCTTCAAGGTCTYTTGGGCTGCACTGGACAAGGTGTTGTATCTCTGCTCCAAAACCAGGGAAATTAATTCCAGTTCTGGTTCTGTGCTCATCTGAGCTCCATCAGCTGACGTGGAGGTGGGGCTCTCCTTCCTTAGCTGTTTTTCCCAAAATTTTGTTTAAGAAGGTCTTGCTTTTGTGTGAAGTAGCCAATGGAATGAATTTCCATCTTAACAACCCCATTATTAGTGTTGGTTTCATGGTTAAAGCATTACACTTAAAAGCAGAATTCTCTTTCCTTACTGCTCTCTCAAAAGCTTCCCCCAGCCAGTTGTTTTGATCTCAGTATTCCATTTTGGGGGTTGGTTTTTTGGGTTTTTTTTTCAAACATCCTCTTTCCTTTTGATGGCTTTGTATGATCACATTTGTGTGATCATACAAAAAAAGGATCACTGCTCCTGTGACCAAYCCTGACAGCAAGAAGCTTTCAGCTGACCCTGCAAGTGCAGGTAACTCCAGGTTAAACTGGCCAGGCTCTTATTTCTTGGCATTCCAGACAAAGCCTGGTCTATGCAGCTGCCTGGAGGCCTTTGAAGGCTCTGAGCTCCAGATCTATTTTGGCCTGCTGGGGTTTTTTGTTATTTTTCCAGGGATGTTTTGACCCGCCGGGAAGGCGCGGCCGTTCACGCCAACCCTCGGCGCCGGAGATGAAAGAGCCCCTTACCTGGAATCGAGGAAGATCAGCTTCAAATCCAAACTGGCCCTGAACATGAACATGTTGCTGTGGAGTTTGATCTCAGTGATGGCACTGGGAGGCAGGGACTGGCCCACGGCCACCAGCCCCACGATTTGGTAGCAGGAGTCGTASAGGGACATATCCAGCATGTACTGGCGGATCTTCAGGTAGCCACTGCAGTGGATCACCTGGGAAAAGGGGGGAAACACCCTCAGGATGTGATGGAAAAGCCCCCAAATCTGCTGCCCAAGCCAGTCTCAATGAGCTCATCAAGACACACTCCCCCCATCACATTAAATTCTGCTGATTGCAGTTAATTGGTAAATAGAGATGAAGGCTCAGGAGGTGAATTTGTGTTTGTTGCCAGCATGATTAATGCAGTGTTGGAGCACCTCCTCTYTGGGGATTGCCTAATTGCTTTCTAATTAATACTTTAAGCTCCTTGATACAGATTKCTTGTAGATGCAGCCAGAATTCCTGTTCATTGATTAAAAAAAAAATCTGGAAGTTGGTTTTTTTTAATCGTCCATCTCTCCCACACACAYTCAAATATTACCAATAACCCCTACATTTTAACAAATTATTATCCTGATGTAAATAAAGGCACTTTAAAAAAGACACTTTAAAAGCCCAGTAGGTATTGATGCATCACAAAGAAAAAAAAAAAATTACCCTTATGCAAATTAACTTCATGCAAATTAAACCAACATTTATGCAAATGCACAAGAAATGAGTTTGAAGTTCTCCGCTCAACTTCAGAGGGGTTTTTTGGTTTGACACGTGCCCAAGGTGCTGAGCTCAGATTTCGGGATCCCCGTGCACAATTGCTGCTCACAGAGGTGATAATGACAGTGTTAGACTGTAAAAATTCAGTGTCAGCTCCAGGGGAGGGGGAAATGTAACCTGGGGACTACTCCAGGCCAGAAGATTTATTTAGTGTGGTGCTGGTGCTCAGAAACCATCAGTGCCCCTGCCAATTTTCKGGTCCAAGCAGCAGGAATATTCACATCCTCTAGCTGAATTTCTCTGTTTATTTGGCTTTTAACTGGGTCCCGTGGAAAGGAATTCATTTTCAGTGTATTTAGTGCTCTAAACAACCCACCAGACATCACCTGGAAATGGGCTCCTCCTGCTTAACCTTCCTCCTCTCCAGTGACTGAAATGTTTAACAAAGGAAGAAGATCTCTCAGCAGCTCTCAATTCCCCCATCCCTTGATCCATGAGGTTTTTCTGTGCTTCAGCTAATGAGGTGATTTCTTAAAAATTAACTCCTGACTTTARGCACACTCAAATGGAATAAATTTAGGCCAACGTTTCTCCAGACTAAAGAATCCTTTGATTTTTTTTCACTGTGCAAACTTTTAACAGTGAGCCAAAGGAAGTGATGCCTCTGATTMACAGTGATAACTGGGAATTAAAAACCCCCCAAAAAACCCCCAAAGCCACGTGGAGATGCCAGGAACTGCCAGATCCTCTTTTACCTGGTTTGAGACTCAGCTTTGGGACAGAAGCACCTTTGCTGGGGAGCAGCTGAGCAAACAGGGCTCAGGGTGGTGAGGAATTATCAGAGCAGCCAGGTGGGGAAGGGTGCAGACAGATCCATGTCAGCACAGAGCCCTGCTCCTCTCCCAGSCTTTGCTTTTTGGGTTTGGAACGACCCAGGATGAATCCCCAGCAGAGGGAATGGGAGTGACCCTCCCTGGTGGAGGCTGAGTTAACCTGGGCAGCTCAGAGAGCAGCAAGTGCAGAGCTGGAAAGAAAAACTGCCTGTAAAGAGGAAAGTGAAAAACCCCCTGCAAATCTG
>CADDXX010000893.1:180470-209946 GCA_902810485.1 Alauda arvensis | reverse complement strand
AAATCTGGGTGTTAATTGTACCAGCACTGCATGTTCTGGTAATATGCTGCTTTCAGAGAATGTTCCAGTGTTCCTTTTACTTTGTTAGTGATACTAACACTTTAAGCTTTTGGTGTACTTTCTGAACAGCATTTTTTCTCTGGTATGAGACATTTCATTTGTAAAATTTCCTAGGGGGTGGTTTCTTTGCTGTAATCAGTTTTCCAATGTATTTAGTGTTTTATACCATGGCTTATTTTATGTTTTATACCATGAATTCATAGGAAGAAAAGTTTCAAGATGATTAGATCCCAGTCTTTGTCATTACAAATTCCACCTCAGGAATGGAAAGCACCACCTGCCAACCCTGTCCTGTCTCCTGCAACGCCAGTTCTTCCAAGTGCTTTTGTGCCAGTCCAAGTGCCATATGATGTACCAGAATTCCAGAGGGTTTCAATTAGTGGGGACTACTGTGCAGGGGTAAGAAATGATTGTTTTCCCACTTTCTGTATCTAGAAGGTGTAAAAAAGGTCCCATATATGTACATGAAGTGTAAAATGCCAATTGGATGGTTCTCTGCAACAAACTCTGAATTGCTTTGTGAATTTGTTAAACATTAGAAGGCAAGGTCAGGTTGTTTTATACTGTTTTTAGTAATAAGTTGGATAAAAACATAATCAGATGTTCAATTAATAGGTAATGTATGGTAGGATAAAAACATTTGTGTGTGTTTTGTTTATTGTATTTGTATTCTGCTTCTGTCACTGCCTTCCTGACTCCTTGGGCAAGCCCCGTACACTTCCATCTCTGGAAAGGCAGTCTCCTTATTGCTGTGTGGGTTTGGTTTGTTGCTGGAGCTGCTGTTCCCCCAGCACTCACGCAGGTTTCCCTGCAGGTGACCGTTGATGACTACGAGCAGGCTGCCCGGAGCCTGGTGAAGGCGCTGCTGATCCGGGAGAAGTACTCGCGGCTGGCGTACCACCGCTTCCCCCGCACCACGTCCCAGTACCTGTGCAGCATGCACCACCAGCCCTGGAGGGCTGAGGATGAGGTGCACCCAGGTCAGCAGCCCTTCTAAATGTTCAACTGCAGCCTCAAAAACTTCACCATTGTTCTGAAATGCAGAATGAAACCCGTGCACTGCTGTAGTAAAGGGAGGCTGTATTTTTGTGCTGATCTCTTCTGACTGTCTTTGTAATTTATTCTGTTATTGGGTGGAGAATCACTGACAGGCCTAAGTTGTAAATCCTGTATCTAATTTGGAGCTTTGAAGCTGTCAAAACCTAAAAACCAAGACTACACTCTCATTGATTACTTTATTTCCTAAGCAAATGGGATGTTAAGTAGCATACTTGTGCTCCCCCAGGAAAAAGCTGTATGGCTGTGGTTTGAAGTGAAGTCATCCCTCCTCATTGTGGCCTATGGAACTAAAAGGGGTGATGAGCTCATCTCCATCATAAACTGCAGCATGATGCAGACATGCCAGTTAGCAAGCCCTAAGTCAGGAATTTCACAGGCAGGCTACACTTGCCAGGTCAAGACTGGAAGCTTGGAGTCACATTTGTTGGGCATTCTGCCTGGGTAAATAAACTGATCTCTCAGCAAGGCTTGTTAGGTTGAACATATTCCCCCACTATGTGTGTCAGAAATTATTTTTGTCTCTTAGGTGGGCTGTGTCTTGAAAGCTTTGCTTGTGCACTCAACTGTTTTGCACTGCTCATTTCTGGATTAGGCTGTGAGGAGCAACCTCTGGTCTGCACAGAGGGGCCTCTGTGGATGTGCCCATCTTACTGACAGCTCATTTTCAGCCCTGAAGTGACATTTTAAATCAATTACCCTCTGGCTTAGTGGTTGAAAGAGGGTGACTAAAAACGTTTTCAAGTGTATGTTTTCCAGGAAGAGTGTGAAGAGGATAGTATACTGAATATTCAAGACAGGGAAGATATTTTGGAACAGCTGTCAGGGAGAAATTTCCAAGCTATTTTTAGGTTAATAACTTTCTTGCAGTTATGATTTTAAACTTATGACACAGAATAGTATTAAATCTGTATGCATTGTCTCAGAGAACTCTAATGACATGTAACATTTGAATTAAGGTAGGCACTTAATTTAGAGAGGGGCTGCAAGTAGAGTCTGTCAGAAAAAAGCTTTGTTGTAACAGCAGTAACTGAATGGGCTTTAAGGAAAGTACTGGGACCTTTACAAATTAAGCCTTGCAGAAGCAGAAAGTTCTCTTTGTAATGATTTTGCCTTTTATGTAAGTTATTTCTCCTAACTGTAATTCAAATTGGTTTTCAGACTTCCATTCACCCCCAGAAGAAAATGAAGATCCGTATAACCTCGATGATGCTCCAGACAATCTGGATTATGTGATCAAGCTGAGAGGTGGCATTCCCTTTGTTTATGATAACAAAGAGATGATGGAGCTCAATGAGCCTCGGAGTTTGCCCTACCCTGACCTGCAGACCTACACCCTCGACCTGAGCCACGTCCTTGCTCTCATTGCTGATGGCCCAACGTATGTTCCTTTGTTCCTCTGCCCCTCCAGGCTGCTGCTTACCGGGGGCTAATGTTCCTCATTTCTGGCACATTTCATTTCTCAGCACACCCATTCTATAGCAGTGTTTTGTTTTGCCTTTCTCAAGCATTAATGCATCATGGAGAATCTTAAAAAGGAAAAAATACAGTGCCACCTATGGCTACATTTAATGTCTTTGGTTTCTTAGCATCAACCATGGCCAAAAAAAAAAGGGTTAACAGAAAAAAATGAGGAATTGGCCAAATGTTTCCATTCAGGTCAAATCTGACCCAAACTTCTTGAGGCATGGGAACTGAAACTTGAACCTGAGGTTTTTGAACAGTTGTCCAAAATTCCTTCATGTGTACTCTGCTCTGGGTGCATGAAGAGAAATCCTGCCAGCTGTGCCAGTCTGTCTGCCTGCCAGCTGTGCCAGTCTGTCTGCCTCGTGCAGTGACAGTGGCAGAAGAAGCCTGGCCCATTCCCTGAGCCCTTTCTCAGGAAACAGCTCTGTGCTTCTGCCAGTGTCAATCAGCTCCAAATTAGTGCCAGCTTGAGCAGGCTTTGGTTACACTCAGCAATGGGCAAATGCATTCCAGTCACACTGTGTTATTTTCCAAGAAGGATAAGGAGAAGAGGATGAGGAGGAAAAGTAGAAACAAGAGTCATGCTGAAGCCCCTTTTGCAGCTTTCCCTTAAACCTTGGAGCTCCCAGTTGTAACAGGAGGCCCTAAGGAAGGAGGGCTGTGGTAGGACAGGTTAGAACACCCAGCACCTTGGTGAATGTAGGCCAGTCACCTGTCCTTTCACTAATTCAGAGTAAGCTTGTGCAGGCTCATCCACACTCTGATGAATGTGCACAACACAAAAGATAAAGGTCTTTCCCATCATCCTCTTTCATAAGCTCTTTTGTTGTTGTTCCCCTGTTTGCAGCAAGTGCTTTCCTGCCATTTATGCCCATCACACGTGGGGCTGCTCAGAGATCAGGAGCCAGTGTTCTTTAATCTTTGCTGCTGATAAACTGATGAACTCTCACCCCTACTCCTCAGGCTGTGGCCTTTTGGGTAACAGTGTGACCCAACAGACTTCCTGCAGTGGGCAAACAGATCCTGATCACTTCTGGGTTCTGTGAGACTTTGTTTGAAGCAGCCTTCCAAAACCATAATGGGATCTGTGTCCTGTTGAGGAGAGATTGGCAACAATAAAGCAGGAAAAAGAAGGCTATTACATTAACAGTGCTACCAAAATATTGTAGAGTCAATAAGAATTGACAGATGGTGAAGAGAAAAACCATGTCATTGGTTAAAAATAGAAGGAAAAACATGACAGAAGATGAAAGTGAAGATGGAGCTCTGAGTGGGCAAGCAGGAACAAAAAGGCATATTTTCTAAAAAGGGCACAAGAAATTATTTTGGAGAAGAGTATTTCTACACAATATGTGTTCTCAAGGCATGAAAGATGGAAGCATATTGGATCTTGGCTTCTCACATTTAACTGAAAAAACAAATAAATTTGGAGGATTTAGAAAAAAATCCATTATGAGAAAGGCTGGATGACAAGTTGTTTCTGTTATACATGAGAAGATTGTTCTGTTGGAGGTTCCATTTTAGAGAAGTTGCAGTTGCCATCACATTGGATTATAGGGTTCATGCTTTGGTCATTATTACTAAAAGGACTGCAGTTTATGCAGGTATAGTAACAAATACTTGGACAAGTTATCCATAACATGGTTATGTAGAGTTCTGTTTGAAATTTCAGTAGTAACTTTGGTCTGAAATTGGCTTACCTATTGGTTAACCAGGAGGATAAGAAATGCCTCAACTTTGTTTTTACTGTGAAAACTTGGATGTTCTTGAATTTGAAATACAATTAGTTTTTAGTTACAATTCATTTCTGTGTTTTCTTCTTCAGAAAAACATATTGTCATCGGAGGCTGAATTTTTTGGAATCTAAATTCAGCTTACATGAGATGTTAAATGAAATGTCAGAATTTAAGGAACTGAAGAGCAATCCCCATCGAGACTTCTACAATGTGAGGAAGGTAAGTGAGGAGGATTAAAGCATGACACTGCTTTTAGCAGGAGCTCAGCAGGTTTGTTTTTCTAAGGGGAGGTGTTGATGATATGCAAGCAGGAGTGTGTGCTCACCACTTAAGTGAATTAAGTTATTTTAAGAATATGAATGTTTTTCTACATGGGAGCTCTTCAGGAAAATTAACTTGAATGTGCGTGGGTTAATTGGATTATGCTAAACAAATTTGTTTACTTATTCAGAATCAAAGGGGCTTAATTGTGTGTAGATTGCTTTAAAGGAGTGAAACAGAGTTAATGAAATTAAACTCACTTGGATTCTGAATAAAAATATCCATATGGAGGTTTAATTAATTTTAATGAACTCAAAGATATTCAAGTGCATTTTCCTGCTTTCATGTAGGTACAGCCTACTAGACTGTAGTAGGAACAGCTGTATAGATYWGAGAWGATAATTGCATTTCATATTGAAAAGAGATGTTTAAATACATGTCAAAAGACCTCCCACAGAAACTAAACTGAGGGTTCATCAGTGTCTGGTAAGAAAGTCTGTGATACATTAAGTAAAAGATGATCTGAGTTGAAGTCCTGGCTCCCTCTGAGATACACTGGGCTATAATTAGGAGACAGGTAGGGGACTCAAGGAGCTGATTTAATTTCCTGACATATTCACACCCAGGGGAGCTGTGTTCTCTTCAAAGCATGGAATCAACAGTGTTAGGCTGCTTCATTTGCTTCCCTTTTCTGAAGGGGAGAGGGAGTTACTGCTTCATTTTGATARGTGAGATTTCTTCACAATTGTTGCTGGTGTTTTTACCCACTAAAGGCCCATTTTGCATTGTTTCTCTATGCAGCTGGAAGAGGTAATCCTTATTTTGTAAATTCAGGGTTTGCTAATCCTGCTGGTTACATTTTGGTTAGCCCTAGTTCATCAGAAACTCCTCTTGGCTTTTCCCTTTAACAGCCAGTGTGTTTGCTGGCTGCTGCTGTGGCAGTTGCCTGTCCCAATGTCCATGCCAAGGTGGGAGCAGGTGAGTTGTCAGGTGAGTTCTAATGGATTTCACCTCCCAGCTGTTAAAGCTATGGCTGGGAGGATCTGCCAGCTGATTCACTCAGCTCCCAGCATCACAGGCTTCCTGCATAACCTTGGAAAGACATTTGCTATGTGCCACACTCAGAGAAAACACTTCAGCAGCACACAGAGACTTTAATAAGAGACACATGAAGATTGAGACATGCAGAGGTGTGGGCCAGGTGATCACCATCAGTCTGATTACTGAGGAGTTGTAATTAACAGGATTGTACTTGCTAAATTCAGCTTTTGATCTAAAAGCAAATGTTCCATGTCTCTGGGCATATCTTAATTATTTTTTAATTACCTGCTGTTGAATAAGCTGCTCTACAAAAGGATTCATGTTGTTCAAAAGCACAAAATGTGCATTGCTTCCCCTCTGGCAATAAGCATATTCCAGAGAGCAGGAACCAGCCTGCTCTTCTCTGCCAGAGACCATTCCTACTGCCAGATACTACAAGAAAAATTCTTGCTGCACAGAGTTCATCTTGCTTAAAGTATTTTTCTGAAGCAAGCTCACAAATAGTATTTTTCTGGAGCACTCTGGAAAGTAAACTGCATTTTTTTTTTGAATGTTTGTTTCCCCCAGTAGCTACTTAACTGACTTTGGTGGTGAAATAGTTTCATCATGACAGTGAATGGCTTTTGACTTGTGGGTTAGCATCAGATCCCAAGAGAATGCCCCTTAGCATGACATGGAGTGGTGCCTTGCCACTGGTAACTGGAGGCAGAGCTGCCTGTTGTGCTTTCACAGCTCCTCTTTCACTGCTCCTCCCCTCCTGCCTTGCAGAGATGCTGAGGCCAAGTCTTGTCTCTACCCTCTTACAAGTGAGCACAAAACAGGATCAGGTGTAAAGGCATCAATCATTATAATGCAAAATTTCTGTAGAGAACATAAAGAAAGCTTTTCCTTTCTCTGTTAGTAATTAAAAGAACAGAAGATATTTTCTCTTCACAGCAGTGCATTTCTGTATTTGTGTGATACAAACACTGGGGTTGGATTCTGCAGCCACACAAGAAGCTGAGTATGCAGGGATTCTCATCTCTGCTGGTTTCTGGGTTGCTCTGCATGGCATAAATATGAATTAGACAAGCTCCTGAGGAGCTCTGCACAGCTCTGGGACTATTTCTGCTGCCAGGAGCATTCCTGCACCCGAGGACAGAGTATTTTGTGCCTGTGCCTCTCATGCCTGTAACTGCAAAGAGCAAATCAATGCTGCTGTATAAAGCTTGCATCCTGTCAGAAAAGCTGATGCAGTGTGAATCTAGCAGTGGGATGAGGAATGATTTCAATTCAGCACTGAAGTAAAGCCTGCAGAGGATTCAGTGACAAGTTCATGCAGCCCTGAACAGCACTGAACAGCAAAGGCACACTCCAGAGAACTGTTTCTCAACAGGAAGCAGGATTTTAAAGGCAATGTGATCTTTGCACACAAGCAAACAAAAGAAACAAAAAGCCTCCTTGCTTTCCATCCTTGCCCTCCTAACAGCAGTGAATTCATGTTGATTTACATAAAGAGGAAGTGCTGTGCCTTGTTTTGTTCTGACTTTTTTCAAGACTCAGTAATTCCAGTAGCTGAGCACTACTGGAACTGCTGCATTCAATAAACCACCCTGATTCAGGGTCCCTACACCTGTGTTCTCTGCTTATGCCTTGCTTTTCATCAGCATTTAGAGCCTGCAGGGCATCTGTGAGCTGCTGTTCCTCTCCTCCTGTACAACTGACCAAGCCTTGCAGTAGGAAGAGTTTCCAGTAAACAACATTTGTGCCTAAACCACAGAATGCTTATTAAGCAGAGTAAGCCCATGTATAAAATGCACTTGGGCTCAAATATCTGTGCAAGCACTCTGGGGAGGGTGAGAATATATTGTGTGGAGGTGTGTTTAATGTTTATACACAGCATTGGTTCCTGTGCATTAATAAAGTACTTTATGTCCTGTACTTTGAGACAGCAATGTGTTTCTTGCTTTTTCATTTAGCTTTAATGTGTACATTTGAATTAGGCAGTGATTAACAATTAGATCCTTATTTATGCTGCTGACACTCACAGGGAGAAGCTGCCACAATGCTGTATGTGTAACATGCAGATGAAGTGGCCCAGGTGCCAGGTGGAGCAGTGCCATTCCTGTGGGCCAGGTTTGCACTGCAGGAGGTGCAGTGCTCTGCATTCATGTGCCCTGTGATGTGTTTCCTGCCTAAAAGCTGATAAGGATGTTGATGAGTTCTGCTGTGGAATGTGGAAGTGCAGAGGCACTGCACAAAGGGAAATTCCTTGGGCTCTTAGCTGGTTTATCAGAGTATCTGCTTTAGCTGAGAAGTTCTTTGAGTGTTACTGAGGACTTACACAGGGAGAACTTACATGACAAAGCACCCCCCAGATCTCATGAGCTGTTTCTTTGGATTGTGTTCCAACAGGGGCTGCTCAGGGAGCAGTGCAAGCTTCTGAGCAAAAACAAAGTAGACCTGTGGAAATAATTTGTTTCTTGTCAATGCTTTTTTTTTTTTTTTTTTTTTTCAAACAAAACCTGAAGGAGTACTCTCAGCCCTTCTGTGAATTTGCACTTGCCTTAGTGTGTGAAGAGAGCTAAGAAAAGGAATCTAAAAAGTCTGTCAGCATTATGAATTGCTGTATTATAATTAAACTTGGAAAAAATGGTGACAAAAATCTCACATGTATATTCTTCAGTTCTAGTGACCCAAGGTGTTTCATATGGTTGAAATAAAAAAATGAATTCTGCTTTTGGAAATAGCCAAGAACTCCAAGTCCCTTCTATGAGGACAGTTATAACCAGTCTATAAATAGAGAGGCATTGTTGATTCATTAATGAAGTCAGAAGATACAAAGGGATCAGTGTCCTTTAAGGAAGTGTCAAATTTAATCTGAACCCAGGGTCAGTGATTGGCACTTAGAATGTATCTTGTTGAAAATGTTCCTATTTAAACAGGAAACTACTAATTGAGGGCTACTTTACTTACAGTTCTGCTTTTTGAATAATTCTACCAAAATCAAAATCTCAGGGTTGTGAAACATTTTGATTTGCTTGGGCACTAATCCATTTGTTACATAAGGAATATTTTGGAAGGCTTTAGTGTCTGTTGTCAGTGACATAGATACTTGGCTCATTAAGTTTCTGTAGATGGATGATAAGCATAAATAACCTTTTGATTTCAGGTTGACACTCACATCCATGCTGCTGCCTGCATGAACCAGAAGCACTTGCTGAGGTTTATTAAGCACACCTATCAAACAGAGCCTGACAGGATTGTTGCAGAGAAGAAAGGCAAGAAGATGACTTTAAAGCAAGTCTTTGAGAGCCTTCACATGGACCCCTATGACCTCACTGTAGACTCTCTAGATGTCCATGCAGTAAGTCCAGTGAAATGACAAAACAAATGGGAAAAGGCTAAGTTTTCCAAGTGCAAAATTCTGCTTTCTACAATGTTTGCATGATAACTTGCTGAATCAGAATTTGACTTCATGCATTACAGTGCATGTTTGAAAGAAGTTATCACAGGATTTTTCTTTTCTGTGCCTTTTAATGCTAGGCAATTTAATTTATGAACTGCTGTGTTCTTCAAAGCATGGTGATTTGGGTTTTGTCCTCCTCCAGGGCCGTCAGACATTCCATAGATTTGACAAATTCAATTCCAAGTACAACCCAGTTGGTGCCAGTGAGCTGAGGGACTTGTACCTGAAGACTGAGAACTACATTGGAGGGGAATATTTTGCTCGTATGGTCAAGGTAAATCAGTTCAAGCTTTTGCAGCTGTAGAGAAATGAAGGTTTGTAATAGATTTGTGACACAACACTATGGTTAAGTGATTCCAAGTACTGGGCTTGCTCCAGCAATTTCTCAGAGGAAAACCTCTGCTAAAGCAGCCCCTGCTGCTTTCTGAATAGTTTAATGAGTTAGAAACACACACATGGGCTGTGAATGAGTTCAGAGCTGAGCTGTGGGTGCTTTTAARCTAATGGAGAGCAGCTGAGGGTCAATTCACTGGTTAAAGCTTTGGTAGCATTTAGTTGGCTACTGGTAGTTGCTGGGGAAGGAGGAGCTAGGTAAGTGCCTCTGCATAAATCTGCATCTGCACATGCATGCAACAGGCTTCAAATTAATTTCTTAGGACAAAAAAAATAGTGGTTTTTGTGATGTAGTACATGTTAGCTCTTCTTGAATACACAGAAGTATTGTCTGAAATGAATTGCTGTAAAATTGCTTACTACCACAGATTCTGGGTCAGATTCTCCATCGTCCTGCATATTTTATTTGCTGGAAATTAAACAGTCTAATTCTGATTTATCAATCTTAAACRTAGGTGTGACAAAGGTTTWAGTAATGACTGCACAAGAACATTGTCCTCCAAAAGGAGGTGTTAGAGTGATTCCCAGTTCTGTGTGCAGTTAAGTTATACTCACATGAYATYTSAGCTAGCTTGCTAGTAGAATATTTAGATGCCTAAAATAAAGCAATGGCTTGAAAGACAAGAGTTTCCCTTTAAAGAATGCCAGTGCAGAGCTGTTTTCTGTGAGGAGAATGCAGTGGTGCAGGTGTTTGTGGCTGTGAATGCTCCCAGTGTCTGTGTACCCCCAGGAGGTGGCGCGGGAGCTGGAGGAGAGCAAGTACCAGTACACGGAGCCGCGCCTCTCCATCTACGGGCGCTCCCCCGACGAGTGGCCCAGCCTGGCCCGCTGGTTCATCAAACACAGAGTCTACTCCCCCAACATGCGCTGGATCATCCAGGTGCCCAGGATCTAGTAAGTCATCAGCAGCTCCTGGGACTCCTCATGGTTTGAAATCACACCAATGACTTCGTTTCTGCTAGTATTTAGATGGCTTATTAGCTGTCCTGTAGTTCTATTTATAAGCAATAGCTGGGGAGATTTATTTTTCCTGACAGTCTGGGGGTGGGAGACAGGAGATAGGGACTGAAGCTACTCTTTATGAAGCTGTTCAAAACCACTGTGAATTATTTGTGAGTCTGAAGACATTGAAACCAAAAATTACAACTGGTGAAATCAGGCTACATTCAAAGGCAAGTTAGAATACAATTTAGAAGTGAGAATAAATCAACTCTGGAATTCCATGAAGGAGTAGAAAGTGCTCTGTCAAGCTGTTATCATCAAGATTAGTGACTAAATGATAGTGAGCTTGGAAACAACCCAGACTGATGATTTCCAAATTCAAATCCTTATCAGTTCTTAGTTTTTAAGCATCCTTTGGGGCTTTATTTCTTTGTTTCCAATCCTGTGTGTTGTAATACASTCTCCCCTGATAATTTTGTCAGCCTGAATAGCTGAGCTTCATGTTTTGAATGTCACAGCTGGAGTATGAGCAGACAAGGAGCTGTCACAGTCACATGTATCCCCAGTGTGCTTTTCCCTGGGGAGAAGGTTTCTCTCCTTTCCTTTCTCACACAGCAATTTCTGGCAAGCATGGCACAGTCAGCACTTTGAGTAAATCATGCAGCTAGTGGCACATGGAAGCACTGTCCCTTTTCTCTGAAAGGCTCCCCAAAGCACAGCATTCTGCTTTCATCTGGAGCAGCCACAGCTCTAGGAAACAGAACCTTTCACAAGAGGCAGCTCATTGCCTCCCCTGGCAGTAGGAGGTGTCTGTAAGGGACACGGCCCCTTCTCTGAGGCAGCATCTACCCCTGCATGCTGCCTCTGTTTTGGGAGCACTTGGGAGCTTCAGCTGAGCCTGCCTGAAGCAGAGTGGCAGGCAGTGCAGGAAACAGAGCACAGASACAATCTGCTCTGACATAGACTTTGAATTTCTCAATCCTGGTGCAACTGAAGCTCTAGAATGTACACAAATAACAGAAAATATGAAAGAAAAGGACARTACAAGCTTATTAAAGAATGTGTCTAATTTTTCCCCTCCAGTGACATATTTAGGTCTAAAAATATTCTGCCTAGTTTTGGAAAGATGCTGGAGAACATCTTTGTACCTTTGTTTGAAGCAACAATCAATCCCAAAGACCACAARGAATTGCACCTATTCCTCAAATATGTAAGTATGTTTGGGGTTTTTATTGTCACAGCTGTTCCCAGACACTGCATGTTATTCCTGCTGTGTGTGTGCTATGGTGGGATGCAGGGCAGCAGCACTGAAGGAGGAGGGACTGGGTGCTTGTTCAAACAAGTCCTGGAGCAGGAGTMAGTGGCACTCAGGTTTGCTTCTGGAAGTCCCTGATTTCTGTGAACTCCTCCTCCCACAGGTGACTGGCTTTGACAGTGTTGATGATGAATCCAARCACAGTGGCCACATGTTCTCTGACAAGAGCCTTAACCCTGACCTCTGGACCAGTGAGAAGAACCCCCCATACAGCTATTACTTGTATTACATGTATGTGAACATCATGCTGCTCAACAACCTTAGGAGGTAAGTAGGCACTTTTCTGTTCTACAAGCTCCCAGAAAATCAGTGTCTTTCTCTCAGACTGTCAGTGTCTCCATTACAGATCTTCTGAAGCAAGGTTATTTTGAATTATTTAGAGTTGAACACTTGAGATATTTTGGAAACACTAACAATAGAATTAATTTAAACAAAAAATTCATATTCATATCTTGGTTTGATATTTGTGTGCATTTTGGGGGTTTTTAACTCCTTAAAGCTGCATTTACCAAATGAAACACAAAAGACACTCGCTGACCTTTGCTTGGCTTTGCAGCAGATTCCCAAATACAAAGTGATTGCCTGGCTATCTGCTGGTAATTGAAGAGACACAAAGTAACATTGTGACACACTGCCTTAGGGGCTGCTGCTTTCAGACAGACCGAGCAGGACACAAACTCCACAGCCAGCTGACTTCCTTTAGCAGGCTTCTTGACTCACTCAGTTTTACTGCTTTTGAGACCAACATCTGGGCAAATAATGCAGGTTGTTATGTGACACCAGGCTGTCARAGCAGATYTTCACATCAGGCTCAGGAAAGCCTSAAATTCCAYGTGAGGTGATGTTGCTAAATTTGCAGCTGACTCATGGAGTGACCTGCACAGCTGACTCCAGCTGAGGCACAGTGAGGTTATCCACTGATATCAGTGTAGTTCACTYCACTGAAATCCATTCAGTAGCTGTTCCCCCAGTGGGCAGACAATTTCTAAATGGGATGTAACTGGGGAAGGMAGGCAGGAAGGAAGGAAGACACAAATGTGTGGTGGGGCTTGGGTAGAGGGACCTGCCCTTTTGAGCAGCCCACYACAAGCAGGCCTGGGGAGATGTCACATCAAACTGCATGAGAATGTGTAACTTCCTTTTCTTCCTTTTAAATTCACACATTACTGGCAGTTAGATAAAGAACAGTGTCCTAAGTGAAACCTGCTTTTAATCYCCTCAGGGAAAGAGGCATGTGCACCTTCCTGTTCCGACCTCACTGTGGAGAAGCTGGCTCTATCACACACCTCGTKTCTGCCTTTCTCACAGCAGACAACATCTCCCATGGATTGCTCCTCAAGAAGGTATTGCTTGCTTGCTCCTGGTTTTGGTTATTCTAAGCAGAGTTAAAATTACATGAACAAAAGTTGAAACTTGCTACTTCTCCCTGCTTTAGTCCCAGGAGAGCTTATGGAAAGCTCTCATTTTTCTCTATGGGGATAAAGGTAATTTCCTCTGATTGGCATTTCTGTACTTCAGGGCTCATTCAGAAGTTCTTTAAGGATTTGATTATTTTGATCAAGAAATTCAACATTGCTGTTTGACACAACAGTGTTTTAGATAGAACAAATGTTTTATGACAGAACAAATGTTGTAATTCCTGGCACAGCAGTTAATGAAAACCATCAGTCAGCCCATCCTCAGGGCACTGTTTCATAATTAAAATAATTGGTCAGTGGGGGGCAGACTTGTACTGAGCTTACTGTAATCTTTCAGGAGTTCCCTTATAAGGGAATGAGTTTTTTCTGGTTAATGCTGGAAAATTCTCTGTTGTTGAAAAACTTATTTTGTTTTACAACAGAACCAAGAACAAAGAAAAAATGTACCTGAAAACATGTCCCATACTATGCTCACAAATAGTAACCCATCAAATTAGACCCAGACAGAGTAGCACTGAAGCAGTGTGTGACCAAGCATTCTCCTCTTCCCTCTCTCCTGCTGGGGCATAGCAGCTACTAAGAATAGTAACAGTAATAAAGGCACTTGCTAGGTTCCTGGGTTGGCTAAGACAAAACAGTAATAAAGATGATGTGATCACACATTATTTATGTTATCTACAACAGCAACACATGACTTATAAATTCAAACTTCATTTGCTGCTAAGATCTATCTATTGGACTGCAGCTTTGGAAATAAAAAAACTGCTCAGCAGTTCTTGCCCATGTGTTTCTGTGATTTTTGGGGGAAGGTATGCAGCTGATACCAAATGCAGTGCCCATAATGGCCATATATATATATTTACTAAGCTACAATAATATTAGTAATTGTATTTTTTTAAAATAATACCTATATTTAAGAACATACATTATTTTTATAAAGACCAGTAAGGTTTAAAATTCAGACTCCTAACTGTTTCCTGGAGAAGTCATGGTTCAATGTCAACCTAATTTTTTTGATCTTAGTCTTCCCCCTGTAGTGCTGTTTCAGTTTTATCCCAGGGAAATCCTTCTCTGTGTCATTAAATGGTGCCTGTGTTTTGTTTTCCAGAGCCCTGTGCTGCAGTACCTGTATTACCTTGCACAAATCCCCATTGCTATGTCCCCTCTCAGTAACAACAGCCTGTTCCTGGAGTACTCCAAGAACCCCCTGCGGGAGTTCCTGCACAAGGGGCTGCACGTGTCCCTCTCCACMGATGATCCCATGCAGTTCCACTACACAAAGGTAGGAATTGCACACATTGCCTTGCAATTTGGCCACAGCCCCACGTGGGTCCAGGGTGATCTGAGAGCTGTTTGATTTCATTGCTTAGGACATCGTGTCATGTCTCTCAGTCACTTCATTCATTCTGCCTCCTCATTCTCTGTCTGCCACTCACTGTTAGGCGTCAGAAGGAAATGTCTGATTTCCTAATTATGTTTCTTTTGTACTCTTGCCTCTCCAGTGTTGGCTGTTGAAGTGTAAAATGAAGGATGAGGCTGAAGGGAGGTTTGAGCCTTCATAAACAATCCTCTAGAGTGCCAGGAAAGTCCAGTTTCCTTACTCTAATAAGTCTGGGGAAGTACATTACACAAACACCACGTGGAATGTCAGGATGACATGAGCTGCCTGCTCAGTGGAACAGACTGCTGCCCTCGGGCAGGACAGGAGTGCCTGGTGTCTGGCTCTGATGCCCTGGGTGGTGCTGTGCTGTGCCCAGAGGGGCCCGTGGGTGGCTCAGCTCCTGTCCCAGCACAAGCCCAGCCTTGCCCCGGGCTGTCCTGGCCCGGGWCAGGAGCTGCTGCTGCCTGGGGCAGGATCAGGACACGTGGAGTGTGCCAGGCCCTGGGCTGGGACAGCGCTGGCTTGGGAGGGCTGAGAGACAAACTGCCCTGCTGCCTGGCCTTGTGCAGAATCMCTCAGCCTTCCCAGCTGGGTGCTCCAGGGGGTGTGTGTGCCCCGGGGGCTCCTTCGGGATTGCCCAGGAAATGCCTGCAAGGATCGGGACTGCAGGCTGCAGTTTCTTAGACTAAGCTGACTGGATACCCAGTGCCTATTCCTTATCAACCAGTAGTCCTTGGGAAATTAGAAATGAACAATTCTTTCTGTAGTAGTTGTGATTTTGAAGTTTAAACTTCTAATTTTTCACAGCTGTCTAAAGAGCATGTATAAAATCCTTAATTAGTAATGAGTACATATCCCCATTTATACCTTATTTACATATCATTTGATATTAAATGTATTTTGGTGCTGCAGGAAGCTCTGATGGAAGAATATGCTATTGCAGCTCAGGTGTGGAAACTGAGCACGTGTGACCTGTGTGAAATAGCAAGGAACAGTGTCCTACAGAGTGGGCTGTCAGATAAGGTGAGTATGGCTGCAAAACCTCTCCTGTCAGTATTAGGGCAAGCAGGAACCCACCAAGTCAGTAGTGTGAACACTGAACAGCAGGTGATTAGTGATGGATTTGTGCACACCCCTGTTGTCTTTTCCAGGAACAGTCACAAACTATCTGCTATGCAGTCTTACATTACAAGTAAAGTACTAACATGACTTTTCCCCAGTAGCTTTTTTTGGAATTCTCAAAATATGTAGAGACCAGATACCTGTTTATACTCATGTCTCCTTCTACAAACTTTTAATTATTTGGTTGTCCTAAACTGGTTAAGACTCTGAAGAAGAGTTCAAGAGCCAGCTGGCTGAAACTGCTCTTTTCACTTCGCTGGACTCATTCAACTAACACTTGTATCTGCAATAAGTCACAGCAGTTGAATTGACTGCTTCCTTTTGCCTTTTGATCCCATTGACAGGAAAAGCAGAAGTTCTTAGGGCTGAATTACTGCAAGGAGGGGCCTGAGGGCAATGACATTCGCAAGACAAACGTAGCCCAGATCCGGATGGCCTTCAGGTACGAGACTCTGTGCAATGAACTCAGCTTCCTGGCTGATGCCATGAGAACAGAAGATATTTCCACTCTGTCCAAGTAGTTCTGAACTCAGAGACCACAATATGTCCCTCTGAAGCAGGATAAGATGCTAATTAACCTCAGCTCATCTGTCTGTGATGCTACAGAGACCTAAGTGAGCAGTACAGAGACAAAGGGAGTAGCTGTGGGAGGTGAACAGTGTTTGCCATCACCTGTTACTGCATTGTTCTCCTTGCAAAGATTCGAGTTTCTACGAACAATAGGCTTTTTAAAGATTGCTGTAAATATTTAATGCAGACTCAGAATCATGTGCTATTTGTTTCCTACTGYCTGAACTGTGCCCTGCAGTGTAGCCTGGGAAAGCAGAGGGAGTATCTGTAGTGCAGCTGTGCTGTGCWCATGAGGATCCTGCAGATCCCCAGATCTCAGCAGGTGCTGACAGCACACACCCACCTGCCTTGGTCCTGCAAGTCTCAGTACCAGTCATGGCTTTTAACACTTTTAAGTTTAACCCTTTATTCATTAGCAGTTTYTATGGGGTGCAGRATTTTGTGGCTACCCTTACATTTTGGAAGGTGTTCTGACTCAGTTTTTAACTCAACATTTCAGCAGTTTTATTGGAAAACAAGAAAAGCCAACATCAGGTAATCTTGTTCAATGACTAATTAATTCCTGTTGTTATGTAGGATGTCAGTGGAGAACAGCAGATGAATGCTTTTTAATCTAGCAAATGGAAAACATGGTGTCAAAATCACTATTATGCATTGTAATGAGTCTAATTATATCATGAAAATTTTGCCTTGAAAGTTGGGAACACCTTTTTTATTRCTTTGTAATGGGAATATGTGGATATGCCCATTCAAATTACTTAGAAATTTATGCAGATAATTCTGGTTGCATGTAAAGAGAATATTTTTTACTTGAAAAAGGGAAGTGTTCTTATGAATCAGTGGTAGGAATGCCAGACCTGGTTCTGGTCTTACTTCTGACATATTTTTACACATTTGTTGAAGTCTGTATTTTAGTTGACTACAGCTGAATGGGAAGTCAAGCTGTCTATTTATACAGAAGCCAGCCCACTTGAAATCTGTCATTTCAAATCATGGTATGTTATGTTAAACTATTTATTTATGAGGAAGTGGTTAGTAAAATACAGCTACTGGAGTATTTATCACTTTCAGTCCTCTATGTCATTATCTTTATGATCCAGTACTACTCCTTCAGAAAGGATTCAAGGTAACATGATGGCACCTGTGTATTGTAGAAGTTGCACAGTTTCACACCAAAAAAGGCTCAAGGCTGGGGCTGCAGAGGGTGTGGATGCCTRTAAGTCCAGCAGAGCAACTCAGCTCAAAGGCCTGCAGTCCCTGAGGCAGGATCTGAGCCCAGGGTTAGACCCCTGGCTCTCCAGTATCCTGCACAGGAGCACTGGGATTCTCCAAACAGGCTCCAGCATTAATGCTGAGGATGAAGTCTGAGAGTGGTTTAAGCTGTTTAGCTGCATCAAATGTAAATGTCTTGTTTTCATCAGTACAACTTCTAATGAACTGTTACCAACATAACATTTGGGAAAAACATCTGCATCCAGGCTAAGTAAGCAGCATGCCTGGTATGAAGAGTTTCAATTTTAAGTATTTCCATCTGCTAAACATGGCTTTACTGGGGTTGTTTCACCTGAAGATTGCTATTAGTGCTGCTKGTGTTGTCACTTACATGTCTTTTTTAGTTTCCTTTAAATTACACCAAATCTGTGTATATATTTAATAGCTTTYCAGCTTTCCTTACCTCAGGTTCTGATACATCTGTAGCTGTTATTGAAGAAAAAAMCAACTGGATTTGCATATTCAGTGACTGGACAGTAATTGTGATTGTGACAATAACCACAGCAACACCTAAGTGGTCATGACCACAAGTTCTGCTTTCTGTGCTTTCTTGTGTGCTGCTTTTAAGGGGAAATTGGGCTTATAGTATTATTTTTGGGATAATATAAACAGACATCCTTTCAAGCTTCCACTACTACATTTCTCCTGGTCATTGTTGAATTGGGCAGATGTTCCTGATTCCCAAGGTCAGTTCTTAAGCTTTGCCTTGTTTTCTTTTTCAAAAGTTGCACTYTTGTGCTATTTAAGGCTGTTCAGAGTAACCCTGTGGGCTCAGGCTGGAATGAAAAGATGGATCCAGCACAGGTCACTGCTGCACACACAGACACCAGAGCAGGACAGGGCAGTGGCTGAGCCCCCCAAACCTGCTCAGAACACAGCTGGTTCTCTCAGGGGCTGGAAGATCACCACTGCAGGATGGAAGAACATCCTCCTGTCTCTTTACTTCATTAGGAGAGAGGCTCAAACATTATTCAAGGCTTCCTTAAATCTGCTGGTTCAAAAGCATTTTATACTTTCAACCTGAAATGGTTAATTATGATTATTTGATGTTTACAACCTATCTACCTGAACAATTCTTTTCTGTTCACTTACTTTAGCAAACTTAAGGCATTTGCTTGGCTACTGGAGAATACATATTTTTTTTTCACAGCCCAGAGCCACCTCATTGTCTCATATCATTGTTCTTTATGTGTGGCTAAACATGTCTGCTCTCTTTGCCTAATCCAAGTCTGAAAAGGTGTCTGTAAAAACTGCTTTTTCTTCCTGTGCCTGGGTTACATGATGTTTATCTTTTGCCTCTTGTGGAAGCATTAAACATTACACTAATGAATGAATTGTAAAAGAACATGGTTATGGATTTTGTGTGTRTATCTCTCATAAAAACTAGCTCCTCCCAATCTCCACGTTTAAGGAGAACTAAAACCATGTGCAATTACACTGACTAAGCCTAAATAAAGCATGAAAACTGAAAAAAAACCCCAGTGGAGATAGAGAAGACAGTGAGCTCTTAGAAGAAGGGACTAAAGGCTTACCTGGCTTCAACCAATTCAGTGTTAAAGCAAAGCAACCATTCAGAGCTGCTGTAAAGTTCTGAAATTGCACTGCTGCCCCCACCATCTCCTGGTGCCCACCCTGCTCCCAGGATCCAGCTGGATGCAAAGCACAAAGAACCACAGCCAGGCTGTTCCTTCCAAAACGAATGCATTTGGTACACACAGCTCTGCAGGGCTTCAAACCTGGAACAGAGATCTCGGGGACTGCCCTGCTTTCCTGAACTGGAACGAGTATGCATTAGAAAACCTTTCTAATTATGGATAGRATTTTCTTTAAAGGAAAGATAAGGAAGGTAAATACACAATTTCCCACAAAAAAAAAAGAACCATGACACTGAAATGGTGCCTAAACTTGAAACCCAGTAAATATAAAAGCTTGCTAATTGCTCTGTACACCTACCTCCTGCAGTGCCTGTCACCTGGTCATTTTATCCATGCTAATGTCCTGATCTCTTAATGAATTCCTCCTCCATTTCTGCCTTGGCTTCCAAAGATCCAAACAGATCAGCCAAGTAACTAGACAGAGGAAACAGTTACATTAATTACATCTTTCAGTTCTTACTTAAAATGAGGAAAAATTAAGAAAAAAAATTTTAAACCTTAGCAGTCTTAAACTTKAAAATACCATCAGAAACATGATGAAATATGCAATTGCACCTGGATCAAAACTCAGCTTTCACACTTCTGGTACTAAAGCCAAGAGATTCCTTGAGTGTAAAAGAACTCTGACATTTCTTCCAAAGTAACTTTATTGCACAATTCATACACAAAGTTTAATAGAGAGGAATGCTCTTAGCTGTTAATACCATCTYTAATGTTTAAGTTACAATTTCACATTAAACCTGTAAGAAATGTTCACTTRACACAAGGAAGTTCATTTATTCTAATTCCCCCCACCAAGAGCTATTTGCAGTAATTCACATTTTCAAAGTTTAGCTTCTGGAATTCACTGCCATGTCCATGCCAGTGCATTCCTTTTCCAAAACTGTTTGCACTTCAGACTCAGTAATACCTACCAGTACCCAATTACTACTTTGTCAGTGTTAAAGAATCTATTTCTCCATATAACATACAGTACATATATTTTACAAGGCACACATTACAGTATCTACATCACAGCAGTGTGAATTACAGCAACTTAATTTAAAAAAGCTGTACAGAATACAAAGTTTACTTTTTCACTATTTAAATTATTAATTTATATTGTAATTGTCATTATGCAGCAATTAACAACCTGTTTGCATCATTATAAAATTACATTTTAAGAAGTTCATGTAAGTTCTCAGCAGAAAGTCAATTTACAAAATCTCAGTTCAGAAGTAAATTCTTGAAGTACTTGAAAAATAAAGTTAGCTTGAAGCTTTCATTTAGATGTTCTTTCTGTTCCAGTGATATAAAAAGTTTAAAAAATTCAAAGGTTATTTGAAAGTTCTGACCATGGACTAATGCAAGCTCAAAAAGCAAAAAGAAAACAAACTTGCATGGTTAGGAATATTTGTACAAGTTTTAGTGGGAAATCCTGGGCCAGTAACAATTTCCAGCCCAAACAATAAATGCTTTATGCAACCAAACACTCCATACATTTACTGAAGAATCTCTCTGCTATCAATGGCTTAAGAAAGGAGGGAAAAAAAAAAAAAGAAAGAAAAAAGAGTTCTCAGCTATTTACACTCCTAACAGGATTTTTCCATAACTAAATCCAGATTTACACACTGAGCCATACTGGCACTCAGCTGACACACACATGAAGGGTTCAGTGATCTCTGTCTTCAAACCTATGATGAATTTGACAATGGTGTCACAAGCCAAGCTCAAATGGGTGCCAAATGCTGTGCACATTCTTTAAGAAATGGATGTAATTAAGTTATTTTGTAACCAMTTAAGAAGAATAACCTACATGTGCACCTGCCTTTTAGTTCAGAACCTGTCTGTGACAMAAGGACTGAAGCTTTATGGCAGCATGGAATTTTAACAGCAAAGGAAAAGTGCAGTCTCACAGTAAGCAAGATTTATACTGATATTCCCTCAAATGCTACACTTGAATATTTTAACTTGAGGTTACTGAGTGAGAAAAAGTAGTATTTGTTAATATAGATTTATATATAAAAATTAATTCTCTACAGTAGCCATTCATTTCCATAACTCTATTCATGCACAAGAGGCTTAAGATGGGTTTCCTGAATGTTAACAATTTCAGACTCAGCTCTTTAAAGACTTCATCCTGCTAGACACAAAACACTGTTGCTCTCCAGCTGAGAGATYCCTTTTCCAAGCTGTCACATGCACATCTTGCTCCAAGCCACATTTTTGTTAAAGAAGTTTCCCTCTGCTACATAAAAGCATATTGCACTTGTAGATAKAAAGTAGAGCACCCTTACCTCGAGTATCACTTGTAACTCTTCTTTTACCTTTTAACTCTCATCACTTCCAAAACTCAAGAGGAGCAGGTAAAACCACAGCATCAGACTAAACTACACTTTAAGTGCTAATTCAAATAAAGGCATTCTCTTCAGATATGCCCAATGTTTAGAAATAATTTTAGCTGTTCTTTATCAAAAACTACTGAGAAGCTGACTTACTGCTTTTAGGATTGTGTACAAAACTATTGAATGTTTCCAAGCTAATAAGGCTATGYTAACTGTCCTATTTAAAAAAATATTCTAAGAGAGAAGTCTTGTTAGAAGAATAAGGGGAAGTGYAAGTACATTTACAGACCTGCCTACACTCTCCAAAACAGCTTTAAAATAATTAATACTAAAAGTTTTAACAGATCAGATTAAGTACCTGTAAACACTAAGAGCAGCAATAACTTCCTACTGAAGAACAGGCAGTGGGACATCTTCAAGTTTCAACCATAAAATTTCAAATTAATAAGCACTAGTGCTAACTCAGCATCTTTATTCACATTAGTGGTGAGTAAGGGACTGCTTTTAAGGGTAGGAACTGTGAGGTCCAGCCATGTGCCATGGTTCATCTCTGGAGCAGTGCACTGTGGTGCTCAGTTTGCAGCTGTAGTTGTGCTGTTCCAAGTTGCTCCATGGAGCAGTTGAACTGTTAATGTTGTTAAACTGTGTTAATGATCACAGAGTTTGCTGAAAGAACAGGTTAATAGTGAGGACTGCACACACAGACTTGCTCAGATAGCCTGTGCTTGAGGAGAGCAGCACAGACTCACAGCAGCCAGGAGGAGAAGGGAAGGACAGACTGGAAGAAYGGCAGGAGAGGTGGAACCAGACACTGGGGAGAACAAGAGCTTCCAGTGGTTGTGCCAGGATCAGCCTGGAGGGCAGGCTCAGGGCCTGTGGGGCTGCCCAGCCTCATCCACCATGTTCAGGATGTAGGTGGCAATGTCATCTTCAGTAGGGGCCTCTGACACCACCCAGGAGTCTCCTGCCCCCGTCACCTGGCGGCGGCACACGGGACAGTTCCTGTGCCGGTCACTCCTGTCRGGAAGGCACACACACAGTGCTGGTCACTGATGGCCTCACAAGAGCCCCCACACAGCACCCAAACAAACACCAACCAACCCAGGGACAACTTCAAGAATGAGCACATTAAATGAGCACCTATCTGATTTGTTTGTTTAAAACGTTCTTTGTGAGGAAGACTTCTGAATGGAGCTCCCTTCTTTGAGTGAAAATCTGGAATCATGTTCCTCCTAATTGTTAGCCAGATGCATCCTGTCTGACCTGAGCAATCTGGCTGGAAAGTTTAAATGGAAATTCACTGTCTAAATGAATTCTTCCTGTTTTCAGGAATTCACCTGAGGTCCTCAGAAACYATTTTTCTTTATCTAGGCTCCCTAGATAAAGAGAAGGAGCCTTCTCCTGGGTCATGCAGCCCACAGAAGTTTAGAACTGGTCCCCTGGAGCCCCAAACCCCTCCATCTCTTATGTTTGACCTGGGAGCTTCTGTTATGCCTAAATTAAGAGGAGATCAACCTTCAAAATCACAGACSAGAAAAAGCATGGTGTAACTGGAACTTAGTGAGGAGTTCAGCTGATTCACCAGCCAAAGCAGCACATAATCCACTCTCCAGCAGTCACTACACTAAGCCCTGTCTGGCTGATAGATGTTAGGATACTTTCCCAGAAGAGAGAAATKACTTGCTGTATTCTGAGATCCAGTGATTTTTTTACTGTGTTTTCTCCTTGTGGAAGCCTGGTGTTTGTTGCAAGAGTAACTTCCTTGGTAAGTCTTCCAAAAGCCACCAAACAAATTCTTATGCACAAATTATGTGTAAATCCATTTGTATTAACAGGTCTGTGTCCCCTAATGCCAGACTGCCATATGTACATCAGCTTGGAAGTATCTTCAGACATTAAATGATATGGCAACCATAGAATCTGTCAAACCAAACTGAAACATGCAGACTATAAAAYAAATACTATCCTTTCATCTCTATTACCATTTATCAATGCATTTCTGGCAGAAGCTGTGAGCACATGGCAGGATTAGATCAGCACGCCCATCCATGCAGATGCAACATTCCTCTTCATCTGTCAGCTGCTTAACCCTGCAGAAGAGAAGACACTGTTTTCTTCCAGGTGTTTGATATTTATGCCCCAGTAACTACACCAGTTACTACATATCCCATAATAATTAGTGATTATTATGAAGAAACACCTGTGCTTTTAATCTGTGAATGGATTMCTTATGTCATCCCAGCCTCTGTCAGCAGAGAACTACACTAAGCCAGAATGTGCATTTATTTTTTGTGTTAGTATTTGTGTCAGGTGCTTTGGGTGTTGCCAAGGGCTCTGTAAATCCCTTTTTGTATCAACAAGGAAGTGTGAGGAGTTGTAACTGCTTCCTATCACATGACTGGGCAGAAGAACAGAAACACTGTTTACATTAAAGGCAGGAGAAGAACCTGCCTTCCTGTCAGGCTGAACTGCTTCATARTGAACTCTGCCAGATTTCTGTGTGCTGCTTTATATCCTAGACAAAAACATGCATGTGCAGAGGATCACCAGCAGAATGCATGTTCATTCATTTCACATGGCATTAATTGCCAGGAGCTGAACTGCTCATTAGAGTGAAAGGCTGATTTTAGCTTGCAATATGCTCCATGTGATTGCTCCTCAAATTAGGACTCTCAAGGTGAATGTTGGTGGGGAAATGGTGCAGAGAATCCTCAGCTCTCACTGGCATAACCAGACATGTAGAGTTTGCAATTTTATAATCACAGCTCACATCCAAACCAACCAAGGAAGTGCTCTAAAATGCTTGTGCTTTCCAAAACCCCTGTTCTGAYCTGAGGGACAGAGACAGTGTTTTAGAAAAGAAAGGCATTTCAGGAGTCAGTCCACCTTCATGACTACTGACCAGACTGTTTTTGCTCAGGCACCTAAGGGAGCGTGTCAAATACAGATTCATTTTTGAACTGCACAGAACAGCCAGCTACTGAACAGCAGTCCACATGGGGTATTATTCTAGGGGGAAAAGTTAAGCAGAATTAAACAGATAATGCTATTTTTAGATAGTGAGGGCCAACTTTGCAGAGCTGAAAAATGTCTGAAGGTGAGAAGAACTGAGGCAAWTGAGTGGTTATCCCAGAAAAATATACAAAGATTTCATTGGTGTAGAACACCTGAAAGTTCTTCAGCCTCTATTTTCCTTAGTAACCTGAAAACCTTAGCTAAGACACAAGCTCCCCAAAGTGCATSATATTAACAGAGCATACTCTGTTTTCACTTGTGACTCATACTGCCTCAAGTGATGAAGTTTACAAACAACAAGGATGCTCATCTCCCCTTGTCTCCAATTCTGAGGAACTGTAAAACAAACTCCCATAGGAAACCCTTTATCTTCCTCACTGACTTTAGCAATACACAAAGTTGTTTTGCATAAGTATCTGGGGTCTGTGTTGCTTGGTTTGTCTGTGTGAAGCAAAGGAACATTTCCAGACAAACGTGTGCTCTGGTATAACCTTGAGAAAGCAATTTTCCTGCTCTTTCTCAAACATGTTCACAATTTACAGGAAATTAAATGAAATTAAAACAGTATCTTCTTCAATCCACTGAATTAGAAAAACCAGTGGGCTCTGTGGAGTGACAGGTAACCCCTTTTTCATCCCAACAGCTGAAGTGTGACACTCAGGCTGTTTCTTTAAAATACCTGGCTGCCAGCTCTTCATTGATGAACACAGAACTCTACCATTTACTAAACTTCTTGTAAAACCCAGCTGACTTCAAACTGAGTTGGAACCCTGAACTTAYTCAGAATAAGTAAGGAATTACTGGTAGCAGCAATACTTGCACAGAGGGAAAGGGGGACAGGCTTCTTGCTGTTCCATTCATGGGACTGAAGTGCCTGCAGGTGCTGACCTCAGCCCTTTGTTTTCCCTCTGGCTCCCAAAGCGGAAGGATAACGTGAGTGTGACACTTCACATTGTTCCAGTCTTACAAGTTAAATTATTACCATAACTGATGGGTTTCTAGTGGCAACAGATGGGAACTTTTGCATGCCAGAATGTAAGAGGAAGAGAAAGTGGAACAATACCAAAATCCGTTTAAACAAACACTGTCAAAGCCCCAGGATTTGTGGCTGCAGCTGATTCCGTTTCCTCACTCAGGAGATTCACCATGCACTGTGTTTGTATTGGAACTGATCTCTAGAAGGGCTGTTCTGAAGCTAAGGTATGGCAGCACCATTACAGGCTCCCACCCAAGTGCACTGCAGCTCCCTTGGTGCAGAGGGAGGTGTCTGTTCGTGTCTGTGATGGTACAAATCCTGCAGCTGCCAAGGGTAAGCAGGGCTCAGCAGCAGGTATTTGCAGTTCAGGTTTGAAGCACAACTCCCCAAATGCTTATGCTGTAACTGGGGTCACAAGCTAAAGTGTATCCAAATACCTTCCCATCCACAAGCTGGCCTGACACGAAGACACAGACATCCAACTCTCAGCAGCTTCTTCWGAAGTATCACTCTGTGCAAGAACTCCTGCTGCTTGGCTGGTGATGTCCTTATAAAGTTGAGTGAACTGATATAAGTTCAAGATTCTAGAAGCTTCCACGATGCCACTTGTTTTATTTATCTTAAGATATAAGAATTGTTTACAATTACTGATCAGGTTTGAACTTGGCATTGCTCAGAATGTCTGAGCAAAACTGGCACTCCTCAAATCTGTGCATACAAACTGCCCATCAAATGAAAATGTTCACACTTACTTTGGTACATATTATCCTAACGATCACCTTCCAGAAAGCAGAAGAGTCAGACCCAGGCTGCACTTCAAATAACAGATGTTTGTCTTGTCCAGAAGCCAATTTTGCAGTACTGAAACAAAGCAACATCAGTTTAACACCATGTGCTGGACCTGCAAAGATCAGCAGCCTCAGCCAAGTGACATTATTTATGGCTCACATAATGGTTCATATTATTTATATTATTTATATGAATATTATATTATTTATGTCTGCTCTCTGTCCTTAAAAGAGATTYCAGCAATACTGCCCAGGGGCATCAAAGTATAGAGTAATGCCCTCCTTAGCATGCCATGGAACACACAATCCACTTCACTTCAAATCGCACAGCAAACTTCAGGAAGTGTTGTGCAAGTCTTCTGATGCAGCATCAGCAAGCAGKTGTTTATAGACATTTAAACACTCTCATTGTTTATTACACTAATCACACAGCCTTGTCTCCAATCTGAAAAGCTTATTTCCTCAGCAGCTATGTGAAAAAGCCTGTGAGTACCAGCATATGCTGATGAGRTGTATTTTTATTAGYATATATTAATAATGAGGAAGTCAGGTGAATGTGCCAAGTGACCCAAGATTTTTGTCTTTCATGGAACACAAACACAACAGTCTATTCCATAAGAATCAGAATATATTCAGGCCTAAGTAAACACTGGAAAGAAAGAAAGCACTTGAGTAACAGTATTTTGGAGTGAATTATACTGATACATGCCTGGAGTTTCAGGCAAAACATCAGGTTATGTTCTTCAATATCTCTGTATGTGTGTACCCAGAAGACAGCTATGTGTTCTTCAAGGTCATTCACAGAAGCATGACCCTCTCCAATATAATTTCTAAACTGAATACAAATTCACATTTTAGTTAAACAGCAAACATTACAAAGCCCTTACCCAATGTGTGTGTGTTTCCACTTCATTTTATCACTCTCATTTTATACCATAAATGCAGGCTGAAAATGACAGCACTGCTTTTCTGCTCATTTCCTTTTACTGTCATTGTACTGGTCAAACCAAAGGCAGGCTATGAAAAAATCTGCCAAAAAAGCAGCCTTTTGTTTGGGATTATCCAGGTCACTGGTTTGGGACAGCAAGACACAGCTCATCCTTAATGAGGAGCAGCCTTGCCTGAGTGCAGAGGTGGCAGGGATGGCCACAAGCACCTCTGTCTCCTCATGCAGCTCTGCTGTCCCTGCCAGGCTGCYATTGCTCCTTGCTACCCAAAGTGACAAGCAGAGAGGAAGCAGCATTGCACCKTCAGGTGGAAGGGAGAACAAGAAGGGACACAAAAAGACAAGGCTAAATCACCTCTTGGGAACTTTTACAGGAGAACAACACTTGCTGGAAGAAGAGCACTGGAGAAAAGTGAATACAAGGAGGAAAGGCTTCAGTTTTGAAGTGTAATTACAACAATTATAAAAACATTAAAAAATGAAGGAAGCATTTCAAAACCAGCTTAACCAGCACACAATAATACATTGCATACAAGGTCTCTGTAAAACACACAAAAAAAGAGAAAGAAGCAAAGTAAGGCTTACATATCATTGAGTTCAGCTACTCTTCCCAGAAACTCTTCATAGGTTAGGAAACCACTTTCTTGAACCAAAGAGGCATGCTTTGCTACTTTTTCTGGCAACTTGTTAATTACAGTTTGTGTGTGGTTTGAAATCTGCTGACCCATGGTGAAGCTCTTCACCTCAGCTCTGTAGACAGAAGTTGTCATTCACTTGTAGAGTTTCTGCTAAAAATATGTGAGAGAGTTACATTTGTGTGTTTGTGAGTACCTACTCCCTCACTTTCTTCTTGCCTACAGTAATTAAACACAACCTGAACAGTCAGATCAGAAACAACACTTCCAAGAATCTGGAATGTGGCATTGTAATCTTACCAAAAAGGTACTATTTTGCTTACAGCAATACTTATTAGAGATAACTGTCCACACAGATTCAGTTCCAACACACACATATATATAAATACATCCAACTGAATGGAAAAAAAATCTTAATATGACAATGGTAATTTATGACAATCTTTGTTTATTCTAAATATTTGTGTGTGTGAATATCAGAATGTCTGCAGATAAGCACATCAATGCCTGTTTGTACACAGACATCACATTAGGAATCAGCTTTCTTACATCAAACTTACACTGACAGATCAAAGGAGCTCCCACAGCATTCTGAAAGTGGTAAGCCAAGGAATCCATGTATAAACCAATTTAGAGACCTCCCTATCTGCACTAAACACTCAACTTTCGGATGTATTACAGAACTGACTTGCTCAAATGTCTCCAACTTACTTCATCTTTCCTTCACAGCCAACTCTTTTCCCCAGAAGTCTGCCCAAGGATTAATGCCATGCYTTCCCAGTATTTATTTACTTACTGCCCTTGGTCCCTCTGCATCTGACTCCCCCTGAAATGCCTCTCTGCAGAGTTCACTGTGAAGCAGACCAGTTGTGTCAGGCCCTTTCCTACAGACAGAGCTATGTAAGGGCAAGCCAAGTGCAGAAAATGCACCCAAACTCAAACACGGAGCAATGTGACAGGAGCTGTGCYATAACCTCCTGATGAGACATCACASAGAAAGCAGCACTTTGCCCTGCAGGAGCYGGAGCAGCACCTGGGCTCAGCCCCACCCAGATCAAAACTGACAGCGGCTGTGATCTCACCACACAGCACACCGAGCCAGCTCCAGTCAGAGCGGCCTGAAGCACTGTGCAGTTTCACCACAGTAAGCGTCCAAATGATGGCTGGAATTGTGACCGATTTCTGTTCCCGCACAGTTATGTTCCCCCTCCAGCCACTYTYCYCCTTCCCGGTGAGGCTCCAGCCGTGCTGGGTGAGCTCAGGCCACAGCTGTCACCTCCCAGTCACCTCCCCTCCCGGATGTCCCAGCCTGTGCCCCCCGAGGTGCTGGGAGAGCACCGTGCCTCCTGCCGAGCCCGGCACCGCAATCCCAGCACTGTGACAGGTCTGGGGAGAAACACCTGCGAGGCTGTCTGCGGAACTGGACTGAGGGAGAAGTTTCACCCTGAGGGTGACAGAGCACTGGAACAGTGAGGTGGTCATGGCACAGAGCCTCACAGAGCTCAAGAAGCGTCTGGACAGTGCTCCTCTGGGCACACGAGGCGATTCCTGGGGTGTCCTGTGCAAGGCCAGAGTTCGACTTTGGTCCCTGTCAGWCCCTTCCAACAAGGCATTCCCTGCCACTGTGAAACGTTCCCTTCCAGACCCGACACACC
>CADDXX010000893.1:135785-171513 GCA_902810485.1 Alauda arvensis | reverse complement strand
ACTAGTGCCAGATATGTGAATGAAATTCCTGACTGAGCTAGAAACCTGTTTCCTGTGATAATTAGCTGGAGGTTCAGTGTTTCCACCAAAGGAAGACAGGACAACATTGACTGCATCGGAACTGAAATTACAGCACTTCATAACACTCATCCTTCCTTTGGCAAACAGGCCCATTTCTCAGTGAGAAAATGCCAGGAGAATGCAGGGCAGGAGTGCAGYTGAAGTTCCCAGACTTRCTGGATGTATCAGCTGTGCCACCTRSACSCCATTTTAGGTTCTGGTGAGTATCCCATTTTAAAAAAGYGGTGGTCCCATTCTTAAAGTAGATCATAAAACACATTTATGTGTGTRCTTAACATTCCATTTAAATAATCATATAGATAATTCCTCTTATAACATTACTTTAGCAGCAAGGCATTTGGTTTTAGAATATAATGATATTCTCCCATGGAAGTGTTTGTATTTCTACCCAAGTCATGAATAAGGAAATTATTTAGCCTCTTAAATCCCAAAGGACTGAAACACAATCAGTACTTCAAAAATCAACAATCAATTCAGGAAATGCAAAGTAAAGCACAGGTTTTACGATGGTCTTCAAAACATCAATGTCCTGTGCAAATCACTCTTTCAMATGTCTTGCAGGCTGCTGATTGCTGCCACAACCTTACCTTGATTCAACAGGACTTCATCTGCACGAGTCCTTTGCAATGAGAGGGCAGATTTATTTACCAGAGAGGCATCCTGGCAAGGAATGCTCAGCATGCACCCCACAGCTGGCGGTGTGGAGTGCCTCCCTTGCCTGAGGGAGCAGGAGGGACAGCCACAGGGATGAGTAAGCACTACCTTTAGCAGCACACCGAGGGATGGATGGATGGATGGATGGATGCAGAGGCTGCTGCGGGGTCACTCCGCACGCTGCTCCTGCCGCGCTCCCGAGTCCCACCACGAATAGTGCTGGGCTGCAGAACAGCTGCCCTTGCCCTCAGCTGCCTCTGACTTCTCATCACACGAGTTGTACGAGTGGTAGATTCCCAACACCACGGCAAAAATGACTATTGCAGCCACCAGCAGCCAGGCCACGTTCCAGTGTTTGCACAGTTTGGGGTACAGGATGTATAAATAGTTAACGACGACTTCAAGTCTGCTGTAAAATGAAAACTATTGTACATTAATCAAATGCACTTTTATTATCKTAAGCTTTTCAGTTTGAAAGGTGTMATGTGTGGTGCACCATCCTTTTTCCCAATACAAACACCTTGTCAAAGAAGAATCAAACTGTGAAGTTCTTTAATGAAGGGCTGTACACTCAGACATTCCAGCTCCAGCTATTCTAGATGAGTARTATTTGTGAGACAGCTGGAGACTSTAAACCTGATCCTATTTCTCCTACCTGTTCAGCTGGCAAAGCTCAGAGCTTGGTATCCTGCAAAATTCTGCACTGTTCACACCTTGATTACCTAAATGAAACACTGCAATATGTGGTAAACATTCCTTCCCAAGAGGGYCATGACTAATGAGATGGCTGCTCCCTGAAGGGTACCACAAGTAGAAACAAGTGGCCCCTTTTGTGTGGACTTACTGCACYACTGTCTCACCTGCTTTTCAGATTTTTTATCTCATCTTCATTTTCACTTTCTTCATGTTCATCATTACTTTCTTTGGGTGCCTCTTCATCTTCTTCCTTCAGCTCCTGAAGTTCTTTGGCTTTCTTCAAGGCTTCCTGATATCTTTATCAGACAAAACATTTATTTCTTAGTCTAGGATGCTGTATAAGCATGATCTTATTTAATAAAAAATGAGCTWTCTGTTTTGTTACATGCAATAAAACCCAAGCAGGAGTGTTGCAGCACCTAACAAGAGTAAAAATGAGCTGAAGACATGAGTAAGGCACACAGCCAGCCACCCTTCCTGAACAGAGGATTAAAGCTGAGACCAAGTTCTGAAGTTCCAGAGAACAATTTCTGTCTATTGTAAAGGAGTCAGTAAAAATTTCTCTATAACTTTCCACCATTTTGAATATCCTCTAGATACCTTTTKTATCCCTGGAGAATAAATGCAATGCAGTGCTAAGGTCAGATAACATGCTGGATTCTGCAGGAGATCCAAATTTGTCTCACTCCTCACATAACACAGAATTCTTTGCTTGACATTCAGAAAACAGATCCCAAAGTTTAGAACGGCCCCAAAACATGCTGTGTAAAGTGACACCAACAACATAACTACTGTATTTAAAATTAAATTTTAAAAACAGATGTCCTCATCTGGTAGCACACATTTACAGATTTAGCTGACAAAAAATATTCCCACCCCTTGTTATAGGCCTCCTCTTCTATCTTGGCTTTAGTTTCAGGACTGATCTCTTCCAACCCACTCTGTGTCAGCACAGAAGCTGAGGTTTCACAGTCAGGCTCTCCATTTGACTTCCCACTGCCCAGACAAAAGAAGCAAACAGAAAACAACATCACAGCAGTGAGTTTCATTTGGAGCATGCTGCAATTTTGTGAGTCATGATTTGTCTTTTTTAATGGACACTGGAGAAATGAAATGTCTTTCAAAAGAAAAAAATTTAACACCAAGAAAAATATTAGTTTCAGGATGTTGTGATTTAAGAGCAGTAATTATGATGTTTCTAAGGTAAGAAAACTATCATTTTTATTCTTCTTTAAAGAAGAAGAAAAGATCCTTTGTTTCCTGGCTCATCCATGACATTTGCTATTCATGAGAACATTTCCCTCAACTTCCTAAAAATCATCTYAGAAATTATAACCTGTTGCATGAGAGGAACATAACAGAAGTGATGTCAAATACTAAATCACAAAACTGTGCAGGTCCAGGTAATTCTGCACTACTTGAGCAGTAATATCTTTCAGTATTAGCATTTAATGGGTACTGAGATGACCAGACAAAACTCACTTTTCCACAAGTGCTGGCAGAGCAGGAGTTGATGTCAGGCTGCTCCTYCCATTACTGGGGGATTCAGACTGKGAGTAAAACACAGCAATMAATGTTACAGTCATTCATTAGTTAACATTCACGATTAAATAATAAATACCAATTAAAATTCATTAATTAATTTCAAATGAGTGGTCAATAAAATGACAAAGCAGTGTGCTGCTCAGGTTTCCTTCCCACACTCACAAGCAAAGTCTCTTTAATATGGAGTTTCCACACTGCTCCCATTAACCAGGGTAAACAATGGACTTGCACACTAAGAATTTTCTCTGGCATTTCCTTCTAGCCAGTTTATTTTTCCCCCAAAAATGTTCTCCTTCATATACTGATCACTGAACAGTAAAATCACTCAATTGCTCCTCTCCTATTATCTTGGAACTGAATTTATTAGCTGAGTTTTCAATGGGAAATTTCAAACAAAGTCATTCATAATAAACCAGGGCAAACAAACAATTCCTGGAACAATGTCCTCTGAGTACACAATAAATAAATTGCACAAACAGATGCTTTTCTTACAAGATAAATAGATTTAGCTTCTCAGCAAAACCCTCATTCTGTTCAGTGGACTTCTGGCAATGAAGAGCAGCAGTGCAGCTGTGTTCTGGCTGGAATTTCTCTCCTACAATGCACAACTATTTTCACTGTTCCTTTCCTATATGTCACTTCAGATTAAAAAGCAAATTGCCCCACTAACATCCAATGCCTGTGAATTTGCAGCCTGCTCCATTCAGCTGTTCCAAAAGGATCATTCATGGAAGTAGGCTCTGATATCCCCTTACACAGTAGGAATTACCTCTGTCCCTCCCTCAGTAGGAAGGAATCAAAACAAGTTAAAACAATGAAAAAGCTTCCATTTTACAGTAACTATGGCTTGCCCCTGTGCAAAGTGGCTTAGACAAAAACTGGTAACTTTAAAATGTGATTTTACTCACCAGAGATGGCATTGAAGGTAGAGGTGAAGCTGCTGGTGACTGGCCAGGAATGTTCAAGGAGTTAAATTTAGGAACAACAGCAACACTGACTCTCCTCCGAGGCATATTCTGGGAGAAACAACAATTGTTTGTTCTACCATACAACAACACAGAATGGAGAACAGTTCTGTGGGTTAATTTGTGTGGCAAAGATGTAGGTCAGTGCTCCCTTTGGGAAAAGGAGAGCTGGGAGCAGAAGTAAAATGAAAGGTCAGAGTTTTCCCCAGAAACTCATCTTGTCCTGCCTGCTATGGCAAGTGCTCACTGTGAAATGAGGTGTGGCACAGAGGTGCTGCTCTTTCTATGCAGTGTAAATCACACAGCAGAAATGTCCTGAGTTTGTGCTGTCAGCTCTTAGCAGTGGCCTTGATTTTGGATTTAAGCAGATGCCCAAATTTCACAATGGTCCTACTGGGACTCGTGCCTCCCAAATCACTGGCTGTTTTAGCAAGTTTTGGGATAGACTCCAGCACTGGGAAGTTGTGCAGAAATGAAACACTGGAGTTTCACATCAGGCACTACCATTACTGCACAAAGTCACACTAAATCATGTGCACAAAACTGCAAAGCACATGCTCTAAATTGCATGAGCAATCCTGAGAATTTACCAGCACTGTTTTGAGCACAGCCTAAAAACTGAGTGCATGCAGAGAAAGAGATTTCACTGCATAAAATGCTTGTTTTCTTTTTATTGTAGAAATACCTTTCCAACRGTGAGAGACATGGATCTGGATGAACGAGGGACCCCATCTTCTGCACAGAAACAAAGATAAATAACAGTCTTAGGCTATGTAAGTATCTCTAAATAATATTCATAGAGCCCCTGCTTATATTTCAAACTCAGATACAGCATATTTACACAGGGTCTGTAAGTGACCATGTATTTATTGTCATACAGGTGTCTTCTCCATTACACCTGCACAAGAAATTTGAARTAATTGCAAATAACCACATCATTACTATTTTCACTGAATCAGGCAAAAAGCCCTCTATTGGCCTCCATATACAAGTTCTTGCAAAGGAAAATCCTCATATTGCAGTTTCCAGCAAAGGAAAGAAAAGGCTGCAAAAAGAAAAAAGTGTTTTTAATAATGAAATTTTGCCATCATCTGGACTTAAAAGGTAGTTGCATGAAAACTGTGCAGGGTGCATGGATTTGCAAGAGGCCATGAGAAAATATGATTTGATCTCATCAGAATTTGGTAAGGATAGTGATATCAAATTACTGTACTATAGCATTAACTATGGCTCATATGAAACATTTTAATTTACTTTTGTAACTTTTAAAAATCTACGCCTGTGTATCAGAACTTCTCACAATAATTTAAATGATTAACAGCACCAGCATCTCTCTGAACTAGAGGCAAGACAAACCCTTAAAATTTTATTTTCTTTACCAGATGCACCATAGCTTCTGCTAGAATTCTGATTGGCAAGTTTCTTGAACTCCATCAGTTCAGCATGGTCCTTCTCATAGGTCCTTTTCAGGTTCTCCACATACTGCATCATGACYTCTGTGGCCTTTGACATCCGCTTCTCCTGAGGGAGGAAAGGAAATACCCAGGTAACCTCTGCACACCTCCAATAAATCAYTTGCCTTTACATGTATGCTCCATGTCAGGGCTAGATCTGGAGCTGCTGTTCTTAGGGAAATATTGGTGCCTCCGTGACTGAAAATTCCTGAGACAGTCAGATGAATATGCCAGTTCATATGCATGTCACAGAATGTAAAAATAATTTATTTTGTCATCAATTCATGCACCCTRCCTGTGTGCCTATCTGATTACKTWYGTAGTGAACCACATCTGTTTTGAARCCCTCAAAGATCTTAGTCAATGTGGGTTAGAGGGCAGAGGGAACATTCTTCAGTCTGGGAGGGCACTGATGTGTTCTTATTTATACTCACTCTTCTCATACTCTTTTTAATTGACTGAGCTACTGCCAAAGGCAGGTGACTGAACTAGATGAGTTTTTTGGACTTAAAGGAGTTTCCTTATTAGTGCTGCACTGATTTGAGTCTGTTGTGATGCAGGTGTGGTTCTGAGTGAAACACAAGCTCCTGTAACAGCTGTTGATCACTCAGTGTGCCATGTCCCGTTGGATTGTGTCTCCACAGCGCTGTGTTACCTGGCACTACAACACCTTTACCCTGCCAGAACAGCCAACAAAGCCCCGAGGGTGAGCACAAGCCCTGTCCCAGGCTGCAGGAGAGTGCAGGTGAGCCCCAGGAGCCCTCACCTGGCGGACGGCCCCGACCATCTCGGCGCGGCTGGAGAGCCTGGCAGCCAGGCGCCGCAGCACGGCCACGTCCTCCAGCAGCCGCAGGTAGGCTTCCCTGTGCTCACAGTGCTGCCACAGGTGAGCTGAGGCCTGCAGAGAGACACAGCAGCTCCATCAGCGTGTGTTCAGTGCAAATGGAGGGGCTCTGGTACCCCGAGGGGTGGGGATGTGCGGGCAGAGCTGCTCACGGAGAGGGGAGCCCCAGAGGGGAGCCAGCAGTGCCAGCACAGAGCCTGTGTGAGCACAGGAACACTCCCTGAGAGGTTACACAGGGCACTGGCAGCATCCTCCCTCCTGAAACCCACACTGAAACGTGCCCTGCTGCCTGGGAACTCTGTGCCACAGGCTCATTCCAAGAACTGAACAGCAAATCCCTGGAATTCATTCCTGCAATCTGCCAGCCCCAGGGAGGCATCCCCGGGGCACTTCCAGCAATGCTGGCCCTCTCAGGCAGAACATGCTCCCTCTCAGAGCAGCAGGCAGCTCATGGCAAGGACTTTGGGAGCAGAAAATGAAGTTCTGGGGCTGAATTTACAAGTCAAACACTTTGCAATGCACACTGTAGTTCAGGAAAAGAATTCCCACTGCTTTCTTACCGTAATGGCTGCTTTAAAGTTTTCCAGTTCCTTCTCAGCATTCTCTTCAGTAAGGTTCCTCTCTCTCTCTGCCTGCTGAATTCTAGATTCCAATGTATAACTATCATTTCTAAAGGCCAAGGASAGTTGTACAAATACATTCTGTTTGGATTTAAAAAGGCATTTTCCAGTAAGTCTCACAGTAAGATAATTTTCAATAGCAACTTACGATTAACAAACTYTGCTGCTTAAATAAATATTGAAACAGAAATTTGAAAGTGTTTTAAAATTGATTTTCTTTTAAAAATCACTTCCATTTACTTCCAGTGAAATAGGCATACTAAATGCTCTGCTGCCTCTTTTCCTGGATGGTTTTGTGGGAGCTCTGCAGGGCAGAGACAATGAAGGAAGCAGCAGAATCACAATGGATCTGTTTGCTAGCTGGACTTCCTCCAAGGGTCCCCAAGGTTTTTCAGCAGACAGTCAGTGCAGAGGAAGTGCAGGGATGAGCTCACCATGAGCACTGYTCTACCTCAGGGACAAACACCTACCCCTGCAGCCAGCAAAAGGTTAAGTGCTAACACTTTTGTTCTCTTGCACCTCTCTTTTAAACACTGTTTAGTTCTTTACCCCACTCATTATTTCTTAGGGTTAATACTTTGCACAGCACAAGGCACCAACAGTTCCAGTAGGTTGCAGTGCTGTAAATAAAGACATTTTTCTTGACTGGTATGTGATTTAAAAAACCCCAAGAAACAAAGASTACAAGCTAAAGAACAACCTACCTGTAAACAAAATTATTGGCTTGAACTGAGGAAGTAAAAATTATGCAAACTGACAGCAGGGTATCATTAAAGAATTCCCCAAAGCTCACATTAGCCAATAAAAATGCAATTTAAATTACTTGCTTTCTGATCTCATTTAATCTCAATTTTTTTACTACTTTAGAATACTAAATTTCCAAAGTAAATTTGTATTTTATTATTAAAAAACAAATGTTTTGCCTATTCCTACTCTGTCATTTTATGTTTTATTGTTAATATTTTACAAAATTGTTGTTTTGATGGAGTTCAACATGGGTTTTTTTTTAAAGAAGAAACGTATTAAAGTATTTTTAAATAAGAAATACATTAAAATATTAAAAAATATCACCCCATTACATCATTCTAATAACTATCCCTTGAMTGAAAGTAATCCCTTAAAAAATACTTACCTCAACTTCTTTTTCAGTGAGTGCTGGGGAGCTAGAAATAAAAGTAAAATATTCACATTTTAATTATTTTTTTCACTAATTCTAATACTTAATTGAAAAGAACAGCAAAATCCATGTTTGAGTTTCAAGAGTTCTCCCCTACTTTTCAGTATGGATTATAATCAAGCAATGGTGTCTTTGAAGTTCTTCACCTCGTGCATTAATTTATCTAAAACAATGTCTGTAACAACTCCTTCACCAGAAATGTGAAATATTTATTGCACCTGCACAGAGAACCCTTACTGACAGCTCATACAACTGAAGACTCTAGGGGTTCTGGTACACAACCATGAGGGGGAATGGAAGAATTCTTTTTGGCTGAGCAAGTCTGGAATTGTTTTAATGTCTTGGAAAGTCCAAATCACTGAATTCACAAGGAATTCCTTCAGCTAGGTTTGCAAAATAAACTCAATTTCCCTGAAAAATTGTCACCTGCAGAAAAATTGCAGAAGTGTTCCATGCTCAAATTCTACCACTGGAAAGCATCATCTGGCCATTTGATGGGGGTGAGAAACAGTATTTTCAATATGAGTCCATATTGCAGCAGCAACCCTGGGAACCAGCAGTGAAAAATGAGTGTAAACCCCACTTGTGGCATGCAATGAAGGTTTGAGACTTTCTATGCAGAACTCACAAACTGAATTTGAAAGTTGGCCAGTTACTGGGAGCTGATGCATTCCCCAGAATTTTTCAGAAAATCTGTGTTGTACATTTTAAGGTGCAACAATTTCTCTCCCTGTGAACTGAACTCAGTGTCCTTCTCCTGGATGATTTGTTTCCACTGCTGATGARCTTTTACCTTCCTGGGAGGGATTTGTGCACTCTCAGTTTTCTCAGCAGCACATCAGGAATGCTGGGCATGACATCAGAGCTGCTCTTTGGCTCTTCCTCTTCAGTGGGGGAGGGCAGAGGTGAAGGGCCTAAAAACATTTTCAGATTAAAAAAAAAAATTATGTTACTTGAAAAGTCACACATTCTTCTGTGGAATATTTTAGCTGAGGCTCTGTAATAGAAACCTGTCATTTTCTAAGGCTGTAAATGCCACCTGCCAAGGTGAAGAGCAGTGTAATGCGCTGTACTACAGATTTTGTACACCGTTTGTTGTTATAAACTACACCATGCTCACTGAAACAGGATATAAAGGTTATACCTACATTCTCTGCTTCTGGCACTTTCATCAGGACTGCTTCAACTGTTATTGCAATTCAAGTAAAAGACTCTTTCACTTTTTCTCCTTGTCCCCACATAACATTCAGTTAGAAAAATCAGTATTATAAAACAAACATTCCTTCCAGTTTTTATGATACTGCACCTTTYTCCTGCTCTGCTGCTTCACTAAGTTCAGGAAGTTTAAGTCCAACTAAATTTTGATTTCTCATCAAAATATGCTCCTGTGAAGAGAAACAATTRTATTTCTAAGTAACTGAACTACAAATCTCAATTTAAATATCCCCACCACATGAACACTAAACAGAACACTTACTTTAATTAATAAGTATYATAGAGATATTTGCATTACATTACAGTCATATGCTACATAACATGGATACCYATAAATTCACACATACTCTAGAATAGTACAGATTTCAAACATGCAAGAGCACCTRCACAGGTACACACTGAGGTACCACAGGGACCCTGATGCTCATTTGAAGAGAGCAGAGTCATTCCATGGAATTTACTTCCAGGTTACAGTTTAGTGAAGTTGCAAAGGAAAAACCATGATACAGCTCTGTACTGATTATCCTGAAACTGTTTCCCACTTTATCACTGTGTGTTTCTTGCAGTGATAACAATGATGCTGAATGTGCTGGAGGTTCAGTGGGGTATGAAAATCCCTTTTTAAAACAGGAGACAGCTGAAGGCAGGACTCACCTCCCTGAGCTTTGTCAGCTTCTGCATCCGAACTGGCTGCACTTGGATCTGCAGGTCTTTGAATGCTTTGAGCTGATTGCTGGATTTATTACCCACGAAGCTTTTCTCCTCCTCAGCTGGTAATTTTGGGGGGGGTTTCTCTCTCTGGCCAGGCTCCAAGCTGTCCCAGGACACAGCCCGCAGCAGAGGAGGACGCAGTCCACACAGTTTAAATTCTGGCTTACATGGCACTTTGTGGTCCCTCATCTCTGGAACAGGGATTTTGAGCTTTGAGTCCATACTGCCTATTCCTGSTCCTGGTAGATGGGTTCTGAAAGGAACATCATTTTCTTTCCCTTTCTTGAGGAAGGATTTTCCAAGTTCATTTTCACAAACATTCACRCAAGTATTAAGAGACATTCTGCCACCATCACCAGCTGAAGGGGAGAATTTAGGTAAAGAATCCATGTGTTTACGTGGATCAAAGTTTTCCTTTTGGTCTGAGAGCTTCTCTTTGGAGTTCTCAAAGGCAGCTGAACGAGGAACCAACCTTCCCTGAGAGATTTTTCTTTGCTCATTCTGCCTTCGATCCATTAATCCTTTTGCAGCATTCTGCAAGTACAGGGACACACATGGAACAGAGAAACCAGTCCAGATTCCTCTTTTCCCCTGCCCAAGGACACATTTTCATTGTAAAAAGACACTTCCTTTTCAGTGACATTTACTTTTGAATATGTGCTGTTGACAAAAGAATTAATTTTTAAAAGGCACTTGAAGAATATTGAATTAGGAATCTCCTCTCTGAACTTCATTTAACCTCTCCCATTCCAGAGTCCATGACAGCAATCCTCCTAAAGCCAAGCTCCTCAGCACCTTGCGAAGTCTAAACCACTGACATACACCAGAATGGCTACTGTAGATATTTCTACTTTACTGATAAAGTTATTTAGGATATTGATTTTAACTGAGCTGCAGCAGGGTGATGTTAGGATGGAAAGATCAAGTGGTAGGCCCACTGTCCTCTGCTTCATCATTTCTTAGAACAGTGCAATCTTCTTTTCCCTCAGTGAAAATCTTTCAGCATTTTCAGTCATATGTGTGCTAAGACAGACCAGCAGACTTTTTTCAGCTCTTCCTGTGGAACACTTACCTCTGCAGTTTGCCTGTCATCCTCCTTCACAATTCTGTTATTCTAGCAAAAAAAGGATGGAAACACTGCCTTATGAGGTTATCTTTCACATCCATGCTACAAATGTTAGATACAGATGTTAACGGCTGAACTTCAAATCTCCTGATTTTTACACTGCTTGTTGCATTTATTTATGAAATAACTTTAGGGATTAGTTTTTTCAGAGATCAGGGTTATACTGGATCTTTTTCTATTTTCTACACTTAACAGACTTCTATGGTCTTTCAGTTCTTGTTACCTCATGGAYTTTTCTCTTCAGAGTAAATATTTATTTGTCCCTTGCTGTACAGAGAAAATGCCACTAATCCAATCTGGGTCTATAAAATGCTATTCCACACATACAATTGTTATCAGGCACTAAAAGGGCAGCATGTTATAACATAGTATTGTACTAAGCAGGTTATTCCCAGAGTATTCAGCTCTTACCTGTCCTGGAGACACTGACTCAATGCTGCTGCCTGTGCATGCATCAGACCCTGAAAGGTGCACACACCATTAGGGCATATCCTGGGATTCTGCTCACAATTCTTACTACTGCAACATTAACAAACACATGCATGCACAGCATTTCCAAAGCAAAATGGAAGTCCTATTTCATGGCAAAATGGCATTTTGTTCCAGTTTTCAAACAGTTCATATAAAAGGAAAAATAATTTCAATTGACATTCTGGAACAAAACATTTTATTCTGCTGTTAAAGGAGGATCTGGTTCATTTAGCCTAGTTTATGGCTGTGTTCAGAATAAGAGGCAGTGTTATTGTGTCTGGAGGGAGTGTTTTTTCAGCAGGATGAATCCAGCCTCTAGAATTTCATTTCAATGAAAATTTGTGATCATTTTTCACTTTGCAATAGAGATACTTCATGTTTTCTTGTCACACTCTTTGCAGTGTAACTTTGTGCCATTTTACCCTGACACAGCTGAGTGCATGGATGGGCCATTGCTGGTTTGTGTGGAGGACAGGAGGGATTCTGACCCTCAAACCAACCCAGTGTCAGTGAGCAGCAGCAATGTACAGATCACAGCACATGTCTGCCTTTACAGCTGTTTGCAGGAGAAGATAAAATCTGGTTTTCAGGACCTGCCCCTACCTGTGGGTGACTCTGGGAGGCTGCTCCTTGACTTCCTGCCTCTGCGTGTCAGGAACCTCTCACTCACTTTCTTTGCTTCTTCTAACAATTCCAGGTTCTTCCTTTTGTCTTCCTCTGATATTTTGACATCTGGCAGTGGATCATTCACCAGATCAATCACATGGCCACTGTTGTCTGTGGAGAAAGTGCCAGAATTAGAGCTGGACYTTCCATTTCCAGGTGCACTGTGGCCTGTGAGAGCAACAAGCTCAAAACAAACCTGTCAATTTGTAACTGTACATTTAGGTTTGAGCCTGCATGAAACAAAATTTAATGTCTGCCCATTTCTGATGTTGTGACAATCTCAAGTTTAGAGCAAGTCCTCAAACCATGGGTAACCCACTAAGATTAATAAAAAAATTCTCTGACTATATGAAACTGGCTTTTCCAGCTGTGCCTCCAATGCAGCTTTTCTCATTTCTAAGTGAAAGTGCCATTAGATCCAGCTCAAACAACAGTGATGGCACTTCTGTTGTAGACAGAGTTTTTTCATGGAATTTTCACGTTCAGTTTTGGAAGGCAAAGAACTCACAAACTCACACAAAGATTTATGTGCAATAGTTTTAACAATTAACTGAACACTTCATTTATCTGTGGCATTTCAATGGGTTGAAAACACTAAACTTTGAGCACCAATTACCACAATTCTCCAGCCTATGATGAAGCAAAGAAGGCAGGCAGTTGTCAGAAAGGCCCTGTCTGTGTGAGTCATTACAAATGGCTTTKATGAGCATCTAAAGAACAGCCTGGATGAGGGGGAGGAAAGGCATTCAGGTAATATGAGAAAAATATTTTAAAATGTGACAAGAGCCAGTGCAAACCCATCAGTTTTCTGAAAAGCTAAGGATGTAAACAAGCAGCAGAAACTCAAGGGTTTTTGCTTTGTAGGCTTGGAGTTGTTTCACTATTGGTTTTTTGACTGATTTTTTGGGGGGGAGGGAGAAGTTCTTTTGCTTTCATTTCTTTAAATTTACTGCAGAGAGAAAGACTGTGGTCAGTACAGTCAGACCCTCTCTACAGGTTTTTACTGAAAGTTACATTTCCTGAGAATGAGGAATCCCTCCTTACCCACAGAGGTCAGGGAGCTGGTTGAGCTCCTGCTGGCACGGTGGGAGTGTCTCCTGTGAGGACTGCGAGGCCTGGAGAGGAAAGGGAACAAACAGAAATTGGGGACTATGGCAMCAAAAAAGGTCCTAAATGCCCATCAGAAATTAATGTTTAAAAGAAAGCCCTTTGATTAAAAAATGAAGACCAAAAGTATTCATTGCTGTTCCTCTCATCTCCAAACAGCTGGAAAATGGAGGAGATTGCAGAGAGAAGGAAAATTGCAGAAATTCAACTGACAAAGGAGRTCTAAAATTTGCTATTCATCTCATCCACTGTGAGCCTGGTTTCTCAAAAAACCCCCTACATTTCTTGAGATTACCATGACTTAAAAATCTTGTAAGAATGGTATATAGCAAAACCAAAAAAAAAAAACCCAAAAACCCCAAAAAACAAAAACCCCAAACAAACCAACCAACAAAGCCAAAACAACTTAGTCTTTCTGAATTGTTACTGCTTCTAAACTAAATCCCCAACACCACTCTCAAAAATGCACACTGACCAAATCACAGAGACACAGCAATGATATTTCAGATGTKTCAGAGCAATGTTTTAGGAACACAGCCCCTGAACTTCTGGGTGGACTGGTAGTGCAGTACCTGTTAACCAGATTTTTCTCAGTTTCCACATCTGSTGTGACAGCATTCTCTGGAAGGACAATAGAGGGGGTGCTGTCCCTGCATGCTGTCCCTTCCACAGCAGTGTCCTGAAGGGGGTGTGACAAACACAAAAATGCAGTTAAACACAAATTCAAACGACTGAGCACTGACTCTCTGCCTGGAAAACAATGGGTATTTCTCAATTTACCTGAGAGAAACGTATTTTTTTTACTAAAATAAATTTTTTTCAAGCAGCTCAATACTTCCTTACTCATAATTCTCACATGAACTCCCTTGGCAAGTTCACTTTGTCAGTCACAGGAGAGCAGGTGGGGAGCATGCCAAGAAAACACTGTGAAGATTTAAATGTAGGAAAAAGTGTCCTTGCAATTCTGAAATGCTAGAATCCCAAAGCACATGTGATTCAAATGCACAAGAGACATTTTCTGACAATAGCTTGAAAGCAATTTATTTGTAATATCCTCGTAAATGTTAAAAAGCAACAACACATTTTGTCAGTGCCAAGGCTGCTCAGGCTGCTCTGCACAGGCCATGCAATGGGAGCTCTAACAGGAAGCTTGAGCTACCTCACAGTTGTACAACTGCACAGAGGTGACACAGGAGATTCCCAGCACATTCTCATCTGTGTGCCTTGGACTCTGCTCCCAGAGCACTCTGCTCCTCAGCTACTCCCAGCAGTTGCCTCATCTCCTGCTGCCAGTGCTTTGATATATGTCTGTCTGTTCTGAGCCATTTCTAATCCTCCAGATCAAAATGATAAACAACTGCTTGAGCAATTAAAGTTGTCATCCCTTAGGCTATAAAATATTTGAGGAACTCCCAAGGGTTTCAACTGAAGGATCATTCACAGCTTCACCAATTAAGCAAAACACCCTAAATACAGAGCAACAAATAGATTTGATTTTATGAATCCCTAAACAGACAGGTTTGAGCCTCAGGTGTTTGCAGCAAGTGTCAGGAAAAACACCTCTGTGAGTGAGAGAGCTTACTTTGGCTGGAGCAGAGCTGTTGTGCTGGGGCTCTGCTGCTTGTCCCTTGTCCTCAGGGGAGGTTGGCATGGTGTGCAGGGTGCAGGTGCAGCTGCAGGGAGGGCTCAGGGGACCATGCACTGCTGCCACAGGCTGCTGCCAGGGAGCCTGAGGGCATAAGCACCAGCAGGCCTTGGGATCTGCAGGCTGGGTTAGATGCCAAAAACACAAATCAAATCCACTGAAAACTCCACAACTGAGATCACTCTGCARTAACAAACAGCATTAGGGTTCAAAATTAAAAATGCTATCTTGTGTTTTGTTAACTAAAGCTTTTAAAGTCAAGTATAACTTAGCAAATGYATTCAAAACAGACAGCCCTCATGGTCAAAGCATGTTTGCAGTCCTACATGGAACTGKAGAAGCTATTGAACCAAAGGGTTTAGTCCCAGTCTTAGCCAAATTCTTAGCACATACTAAACTTAAAAATGCAATGCAACTTATCTTGAAACAAGAAAGAGCCATTAAGCACATCAAGTTTCAGTTCATTTTTCAGATTTAAAAAGCAAAAAAAAACTTTAAAAGAAAAAGAAATAAATCAGCAGGCTTGTCTAAGAATAGAAAGGGACAAATCCCGAGCTGTGKTGTCCCAGAGATGCAGCACAGAAAGTACAGCCAAGGGAAAGCAGAGGGTACAAAGATGAATTTATGCCACCTTCACAGCCCCCAGATTTGGAGTGGACTGAGCTCAGGCTGTCTCTGACACAATCAGAGCCCTACTCTGATTTCCTTACAGAGATCTCTTGCAAACAGGAATCAGCTTCAAATCTCTGTGCYGATCAGTAGGAAAATTTCTCCTCCTGACTTTCTGTTTTTTCCTAGCAGCACTCCAGAAAACCCCAGTGCTGAGGGCTACACTGSAGCAGTGAAATCTTGCACATAATTACTCATATTCTTGGGCTTATCAAATCCAACCCCATGCTTGCACACCCTGACTGCACTGCTGCAGCCACTGCACTGCCAGAGTGAGGGGTACTGCTTACTGGGATGCAGTATAGGGATGTAGTTCAATTAATAATTGATATAATTATTAACTTTCAGTCTGGAAAGGTTAGTTTTAACCTGKGCAGTCTTCTTAAAGCCAGGCCAGRTCTTGCAGCCCAGATATTTTAAAGACTTTCTGATGCTTGCCCAGCACAGACATCAAATATTGTAAATGSAAATGGATGCACCATGCTCTGCAAGGAGTTCTGCCCTTTTCTGATCAATTATTGCCTCCTCATCGTTTAAAATGAAATACTTGTAGAGATGAACTCACATGTCACAGGCAGAGTGGGTGTGGGTGAAGATCTACAATCTCAGTATGCATGAGCCCTGTGCACCTACAAATGAGTTAAAAACCACAAATGACCCATCCAATTCATCAAATTCTGCTCATTCCCACACTGAGAGGAGACAAGCTAAAGAAGAAAAGTAAGACAAAGAACTAAAAGAGAGGATGGAGTGCTTTTTAACATTTTGCTCTGTTATTATAAACTTACTGCTTAAAATAGTTAGGGAAAAAATGATCCCCTGAGCTCAAAYTTGTAGTCAGATACAGATCAGTGAATGCAGAGAACTTTCTTTTACCACTGTGTAGGCTTAGAGTACAATCTCCAGGAAATGGAGATCTGGGAGCTCGATTCCATAAAAGGGAAAAGTATTTGGAGGCCCTTGGCTTTCAGTGTGTTCCCTCTGCAACTCATTTTACCATAGTAGAGAAAGTTGAGTATAATCAGTGAACTTCCCCAGGCTGAGTCACAGCTGAGCCCGTGGCAGGGACAGGCTCACACAAAGGTGCTTTACTCCATCCCCATGAGTACCTGACCCCAAATGCTCTGTCCCATCTCAGCAAGGGGACACAAAAGAGAGCACAAATCAACACTTCAGAAAGCATTTTATGGRTGATTTTTGACCTCGTGCTGCCTGTGGTCGAGTCTCATTTGTCAACAAGAGGAGCTGCTGGCTCATGGGTGCAGCTGAACTGCAGAGTTCTGAGTGGCTTTTGGTTCCTCTTTACTTTGTAGCCCTGTGAAGGGGTTGTAGATCATTACCTATTGAAAAGGTGCCTTTTTGCACTCCTTTTTGCATAGCTGTAAAAGCATACTGAATTCACATAACATTTTGAATTAGGATTTTCAGCTTTGAAGTACTTAAGACCCAGTGAACTTCCTTCAAACAAAGTCTGAGCAAAACAGGGTGTTTTTCTTGTATTTGTACCATCAAAGTGTTCCCAAAGACACAGCATGATTATAGCTTAGGATATTTGTTGACATACATTAACTATCACCCTGAAATTTTAAAAACCCAAAACCACAACAAAACAAACCAAACAAACTCCCTAGAAACAGATCCAGAATATCTCAACAGAAGCACTTTGAAATTTTGCATTAGGACTCCAAGATCTTTGTTTAATAGGAACATTCACTGGGAAAAGGAAAAAGAATGCCACAACTGCAGCTGACTCATGAACATCCCTGCCCTTTGTGACAAAAGGTCCTACGTGGAAACTGGAAGACTTTTTCTTTATTGTCTGCACCAGAGGAAAAAAATGGACAAGTAGTTTCCTACTGCAGCTCATTTTCATGGCAGAAGAGTGCTTTTTCATGTTCAATACTGCAGTTTGCAAGATGTTAAGATCCTGCTTCAGCCAGTTTAGCAAACCACATAACCCCAGGATGAAYCTAAGGCACCTCTGTGATMACCTKRAWKATCTGAGTTCCCCCCACACTGACAWCATCCAGCTGCACAAGGTAAAACCTGGAACACTAAGTGGTGCTTCTGCATTTAGGAACAATTCCACTGGGGCATGCAAAGTGTAAAWGCAACCACTGTGTCTGTTCACAGGATCTGCTCTCATTCTGAGATTAATTCCTGAGTGATTTAAATAATACTTCTTGACATCCAGAACACCTTCAGGTTGCAGCCTCAGAGGCAAGGGAAAAATGTGAGTAATTATGTCACAGAAATATTTTAAAGAAGAAACCAGCAAAAGCTGAAGGAAAACACAATTCCTRAAAAGCTTCCCTCAAACTCAGTGGTTACAGACTTCCTTGGAACTACAAGCCACACATGTAGGGCTTGATTTACAGAGCAGCATGACAGGAAAGAATCTCCTTYTCTGCTTCCTGTTTTCCTCATAGCTCAGGAACACATAAAACTGGATGGCTTTCAATAATCTGCTTGAATGAGAGAAAGGAAGAGTTAGGTCAGGCAGAAAGTAAAATGTTTGCATGCATGTCCAGCCTGCCATGCACCCYGGGAGAGTATCTCCAGGAATGGGTAGTTGTGACACTGCTGAGATGAAAACCAAAAGGTTTGGGGCTCAAAGGTGATGCTGCTCCATTATCAGCAAGAACAACCCYTACAACAAAGCATTTGGTTTGGTTATGTGTCAAACATTTACATCAGAGTTTAAAGATATCTGAAAAGTAACTCCAGAATGGTTTAGTGCAAAATGTATCCTGGGAGCTCTGCACTTAACTCCCAAAAGATCCACCCTGGTCCCAGCTTTAGGCTTTTCCTTGACATTCAAAGATTTCACTCACAGGCAATCATTKTAACAAAGCTGAATGGAAATGTCAGACTTAACAGAAGATCCCAACAGTGTTTGAAAATAGCACTTTTCTTTCTGCAGAATGTCAGCTCCATTTGTTTCAGCAATGTTTGCACAGATCTGTTTTGTCAGCAGTCACTGTTTGGATTTACTGCTCCTGCAGCAGGGCAGCTGGAGGAGGGGCTCACAAGGACTTGTAGGGCTTGCAGGAGTTCCAGGCTGGATTTTCTGCTGCASACAATCAGCAAACAGATGAAGAATGCACATCCTTTACAAACACTGAGGAGCAGTAATTCACTGTCTTTTTAGACTAGTAGACCCAGATTTWAAAAAAAAGGTATTTCTTTTAAGATAAGCAGCACAACAGCCCTATGAAAATCAATGGCTTTAAGAATTGCATAAAAGTTCAGAAAAAGAAAATAATATATATATCGTGAAAAAGATAGTACATGTGATATTAAGGAAATTTTAATCCCTAATTTATTCAGTATAATGCGTAAATTAAAGAATTCAGCCAACAGCAGCAAATCTGATGATCAGAAGACTGCCAGATCTCAAGGCWTAGTTGCTRTATTTCTTAACTTGCAGATTATTTTTGATAGACTTTAAGGAAATGCAGTTGAAAGGAAGAATGTGAATTAGAGTGGGAGGGCATTTGGCATGGAGAATAAGCATTTCTAAGCATAAGGAACAGCACATAAGAGAGTGTGAAGATAAGAGTGGGAGAGCACTTAGTGCCATKCAGGAGGGCAGTTCAAAACAAACCCAGAGCTAGGAAATACCTGGGCAAAAAGTCTGTTACAACATAAAGGCAGTGACCTTAAAACAGCATAAAATAAAATCAATTAAAAAAAAAAAGTTGAAATGATTTGTGAGTAAAAAATGTTGCTCTCTTCCTCCTCCTAAACAACTTACTGTTTGAAAGAAGATTTGTTCAGGAGGCAGTGCCAGTCCTGTTTGTGGTGCTGAAGGAGCTGCTGATGCAGGAGCTGTGCACTGATCAATCTCACACAGAAACTGTCCTGTTCACAACCCAGCAGGTAATAAAACCACCCAACATGCTTTTGCCTACATGAGCTTCATAAACTCACACAGAGCCACTTGGGTTTCTTTGTGCTACTCCCTCTCACAGGTTTGGAGAGACCCAGCTCTGTTTCTGCTGTCTGCAGTGAGTGTATTCTACATCACATTCTAGTTCCACATTTATTTTTGTCTGTGGTGCAGACAGACTTGGGAGCTTGAGGCAACACTTTCTCAAATTGCCACCTGACTATATTCTTAGTCAATGTAGAAAGAGAGCAAATACTGTTTGTGTGGAGGGGAGACAAATGAGATTAGAGGGAAAAAATCAGTGTTCCTTGGTGTTTGTCCTTTTTTAGGGAAAACCTTAAGGCTTCTACATGAAGTAAAAWTTTTGAAAGCAATTTCTAGAAACATTCTATAAATTATTCTGCTGTGCAGGACAGCAGGATATCAACTTTGCATAATTTGGAAAAAACTGCTACCAAAGGCCTGACTTAGAAACATAAATACACTGAAGGCAATTAGGGCAGAACACTATTGCTCAGTGACCCAGGAGTCTTGCTGCTAGTCAAGCAAAAAAATATCCAAGTGATGAAATCAAACTGAATTCTTTCTTTCCCAACCACAAAGGGTAATCCCAGAGGTCACACCTTGTTGGACAAACCAACAATAATTAGCTTTCCTGGGGGTCTGCAATACAATTGTGGGCTTCCAAGCAGGGAGATGAYACTTGGCTTTCCATCTTGCACAGATAAATGGCAAAGCAGCAAAACAAGCATTTTATTCCCATTTTCTGCTTCCTGGACACAATCAGATTGACATTTGCTTACTTTACTGAGACATGGACACCTATTTTTGCATTGCAAAAATGAGCACAGCCAAAAAAAGCTTGAACATGCTTCACTTCCTTTTTATGAGAAAAGAATTATGGATGATAGCCCACWGAATGTTTTTCAAACAGTGCTGTACACCAGGACAGGAGTATCTGCACTATCAACTTATTCAAGTAAGCAGCCATTGTGTGGATTTGGACTGCTTACTTTTGCTTTTTTACAGACCTGGTAGTTCACTCTCCCAGGCTGCAATGTCCCAACTTGGATCCAGGGATGCTGTGTATTAGGTCACAACAATTGCTGCTTTTGCTAGGAACAGTCCAATTTTATTGCTAGAGTACARTTAACTCTGCAGGCCTAGGTGTCTGTGAAAAGCAAAGCTCACCAGTTCACCTCTTCCTGCCAGCACACCACACTGAAGTGTGAAAAAGCAGGAACGTTTTGTAATGCCACCTTTTAGGCTTTTTTTCCTAGAAACAGACACAGCTTGGAAGCCAGCAGCAACACTAATTTCTCTTCTCAATATCTAGTAAAATTTCAAATGCCAGCAGAAAGCTTATTACCTGTCAGAGGAATCCAAGGTGTGGAACTCTCCTGGTCAGCATGGTGCCTCTCAGCACAGCTGAAGGAAGGACAATGAATATTCAGCAGGCTGGGATGCCATAGGCAGGACCTTCCTGTTTCAAACRTAAAGAAACAAACTGAATACTGGAKAGAAAAGGGTGTTTTGYTTGTTCAAGTGAAACAACCCCTTCCAAACAGATGATSAGGCAAAGAAAGAAAACAGGATGTTAGCACAGGTTAATTTCTTTCAAATAATCACAGAATAACAAACCAGAGGGAAACAAAAACAGTGTGCAGTCAGTTTGCTTAAGAGCAAATGAGATCTCATTCTGCCCTTTTTTAACTGAAGTTCACTTCAACAAAAAGGATCTGTAGAAACTTCTGAAGTGAGCTGAGGGAAGACAGAAGGGGAGTTCCTTAACAGGATCACTATATGTCATTTTGAGAGCATCTGTTTAGTATTGCTGGTTTCCCCAAGGTTATTTTAAAAAAAGGAGAAGAACAAAAATATTCCTCATCCATAAACCAARTATCTGCATACTCTGAATAATCTTCAGAGAAAGAGACCAGTATTTTGCTACATATTAAGAAACCAAACAAACCCCTAAACCTACAGCAGGGGTGACCTAAAGGGCACCTAAATTAGCGAGCTGTGTTTGTGATGTGAACTCCTGGAGTTTCATCAGCCTCAGAGCTTGCCCAGTGACCTYAGACATGCACAAATGGACATAATTAATGGAGAAACCTCTTCAGATGCAAGGAGATTTTCAGGGAACAGATTCCTGATCCCCAGCTGCCTTCTTTAAATGAGCAGAAAGCAGATAAGGGCTGCTGTCCCTGGGTATTACTTTATTCTCCCTGGCTGAGCTTCAAAACATCYGTTGCATAAGGAAAGCCTAATTAGCATGGCTGACATTTGCTTGCCATGGGAAGAACCTGTGCACCACAACATTCCCATGGACCTGACATGCCTAAGGCTGGGCAGGGCCTGTTCCAGGGGCTGCAGGAACCTCAGATCCTTTCCTTYAGGCACTGAGGCCACCATGGAAAAATCTGCAAAGAGATGAGGGTGTGTGTTAGAAGCTCACAGTGCTCTGCAGCACTTTGGAAAGCAGACAAACATATGGACTGCCACCAACTATTAGAGCTTGGTGTGAAATCACAGGAGTTAGCAGCCTGCAGCTTTCCTGATCTGTCTCACAGACATTTATGGGTTTTTTTCCAAAATAAAGATAGCATTGCAGAAACAGACCATTCAGTAACCTTTGTCTCCCTAAATTAAAAAATGGGCTGTTTCAAAGCAGCTGAGCTACCAAAGCCTGTTCTTTGGCTATTTTATTTTGATGATTTTGTCTCTTATCTCCCTCATGGCAAGCTTACATGTCTCCTAGTCTCCTACCAGTCTGGRGAGCCAAGAGACAGCATTTGCTGTGCCTGCTTTTAAGCTTCACACRTGCCAGGTTGCCAGCTGGCAGATCCAACAGCATCAGGGATCATTTCAGCTCAGAGTGGAGCCTTTCCTCTCAGCAGCACTAAGCTGGGTCTCTCCCCTCTTAGCACACCACTGATCTTCACTTGGAGGAGTGCARTGCTTCAGCAATCCTCTCCTGCCAAATGCAACAAGTCCTACAAGTTCAAAGGGTACTGCGAGGGAAGAAGGGGGAAAGAGAGTTCTGGCTGACAACCAGAATAACAGCATCATTTTTAGTCCAAGGGAAACAATACCAAAAATAGATTTTGGGAAGAATAAATGCATAGCTAACACTTAAAGAAGGCCAGTGGACAACATGTAAAGAGAACTGTGTCTCTAAGCAATAGCCATGTAATGCTTTTTCTCTAGATAAAAGCTTAGGTAGTGATGTTGTGTGTTCAGGTCTCCCCCTCCTCCTGCACTGCCATAGGTTGGTGATGAGCTTCAAGCTAAGCTGATGCAGGAACTGGCAGGAAGTTTGTATTTCCATGGCAGATTCAAGTTCTGGTGTACAGCATCCCAAACACAGACTATACAGAATACCTGAGAAACACAGAGCAAACTGATGTCATAAAAACTGTGAGGGTGCTGCAGCCACAGCTCCAAGGGAAATCAGGTTTTTTGTTCCACTTTGACACTGTCACGAAAAAGAAAAGCTACAGTTTTTAAGTTCCACACATCTCCTCTGCTGTCTTCTCCCCTTCCTCAGGTTATTCATGTGACCACATATTCCCATTACCAGCAGAAGTTAGGATATTATAAATGAAGGGCAGATGTCCTGGTTCTGTAGGCACACAATGTGCAGCCACAGAAGCACCTCCCCAGCTTGACATACAGGATAACCTTTGGAATTTTAATGACACTGGACATTAATAAACAAGTATCAATAAATATTTATGGATCTAACATTTAGACTCCCTTATCAGATCTGTAGAAAGAAGCCAAGCAACAGCCACCAAACCAAACCCACAATCAGAGCTGCTGACATTCTTGTCTAAGGATAAACCCAGGTAGTTCAGTACTCCATGTGGAGCAGCTGAGAAGGAAAGTAAACAAGGAATCCCCACAGAGGTTAAGCCAATCTCATCTCAACCTGGAGGATCCTTCAGGCTAACTGGAATAAAGAGAACCAGTTATTCTGCTCTCAAACAAGGCTTCAATCTCTCCAAGTCCTTCCTCTAACATTCCTCAGGAGACAAGAGAACGAGGCACAGAAATGTCTGAGGAAACAATTCAATTCCATAACCAAACAGAGTTGCCAAAATAACATGCCTTCCTCTGCTTGCTATGTTTTAYGAAGGAAGTTGAATTTCCTGCTCTCTTTGAGAAGCAACTGAACGTTCAAGGCTTTGAGCCCCACAGAGATGCTAAAGATTCCATGAGCTACTATTTCATTTCTTKTCTTTTGGACAACAGGGTTCCCATAACTGCCTCAGGAACAAGGACATTTTACACTGACCACTGGGATGTCACAGGGACAAAAATCTACATGGGCTGATGCAGTCTGTAAGCTGATTTTCACACTTGCTGTCATGGGACTGGAGGAATTTAGAGAAAGGTCAACGTTTTCAGCAGCTTGCCTTGCAGAGAAATGGGAACTTGCTCCAAAGATTCAATGTACAAGTCATAAAGAAGCAACTGAATCCAGGAGGGACCTAAATGTCCCCTTTGGCCCAGCCAGTGTGGGACTCACAGAGTTGGATCACACCCTCAGTGACACCACAGGGCACCTGGAACTGTGGGGCAGCTCTGCTCTTCAGTACCCTGAGCACCTCTGTCACAGCCTCAGTGCCCCAATCTCCCTGTCCAGGAAAGGGCTGGTAATGCACTGTGGCAATTCCTACATCATTTCTGATATTTTTATTGCTATAGCAACTGAGTGTAGGCATTTAAACATAGCAACAGACTTTTTAATAGCACTTTCTTGGATGTCAGAATGGCACGTTGTTTTATTTTCCAAGCAGATGCTCAGAAGATAAGTACACAGGATGATTGCACAGWACCCACCTTCAAAAGGAAATAAAAACTCTCCCAGCCTCACAACTTCTGAATCATATAAAGCTGACAGATGAGTGTAAGGTACACTGTGACTTGCAAGGYTTTTGTTGTGAGTTTGAGACTTTGTTCTGAGAAAACATCACCAACTGCCTAAGAATACAATCAGGGGCAAAACCTGGCAGATCTGAGYCCATTTTGTGAAAAGCTGTGCAAGWAATGTACCAAGTCCTGCTCTGAAGGGAAAAATGTCCATCAGCTCTGATCTTTGCCTGTTCAGCAACAGAAAAAGGGAAATCTTCATTTTAAGTGGAGCCACCAAAGCCCACAGGCCATGCACATGGGCAAAGCTCCACACAATCCAAACAGCTACAGCAATTTACCTGAGAGTTTGACTTGCTAGGTGGTTATAAGGAAATACAACTCATCATTTTCATACCAAGAATCACAGAATCATTAGGGCTGGGAGGGACCTCTGGAGATCACCCAGTCCCACCTCCCTGCCACASAAGAGTCACCTGGAGCAGTGACACAGGARCAYGTTCAGGGRGGTTYTGAATGCCTCCAGAGAGACTCCACCACCTCCTTGGACAGCCTGTCCCAGGGCTCTGGCACCCTCAGTGGAAARAAGCTGCTCCTCATGTGGAGATGGAGCTCCTTGTGTTTTAGTTGAWGGCCTTTGCTCCTTGTCCTGTCCCTGGGCACCACTGGAAAGGGTCTGGCACTCTCAGCCCAGCACTGAGAAATGTATGAGCATGAATGGGATCCCCTGTGAGCCTTCYCTCAGCTAASCAGGCCCAGCTCCTGCAGCCTCTCCTCATCACAGAATGTGTGCAGCATTTGTGGTTACAAATCCACTTGTTTTAAATAACAAATCTCTCTCTTTTCAGAATCCCYAGGACCTACTTTCCAGGGAGGGAAAGTGAGTTATTATTTCAAAGCACTGCCATGGCAGTCACAGCCTTAACTCTCCACATGTACATGAGCAGTAATTCATGTCTTGAGTCACAAGTTTATAAGCTTACACAGATCCATCTCCCACTCAGAYTTCCTTTCTGTCAGTGATACTGAGATCCAAAACATCTCTTTGACCCATTTTTCAAAGGAAGCACAGACAGAGAGCACATCACAAGGAAATTCTTCTGCTTAGTTTACAGGAAGGCTGCAAGTTCAGACAGCACAAAGATCTATCTCTGCCCACAAATCCCCCASATGTTCAAACAGCCCACAAACCTTGAAACAGCAAGGATTTTCCTTCCCCTTCCACTCACAAGCCATTTTATCCTTCTTTTTCCTGGACTTACACACTTCTCTGAGAACAGAACTCCCTGTGAGGAACACACACACATATGAYCTGTGAAAGGAGAAGCTTTCACATCTGCCTCTCCCAGGTCCAACTCCCTCTACCTCACCTGCTGTACTCTGTCCTAARTAACTTTTTTAAAAGTTATTTGACACCAAGGTGTCATTAAAAGCTGTCAGGAAGCAGACTSATTGAAAGGAGGATGCAAGAAGCTGGGGCTAAACAATGCAGTTATGAATCTGGCTGCTARATAATTCCTAATTCCCAATGTTTTGGTGCCAGATAAACAGGACAACAGTTATTAAAGCAGACCATGACTTACATAAAATGTAAGAGGTAGGGAGGCATACAGGTTTCATGCTCACAGACAATTTAGAACTTAATCCAGGAGAATGTGAAGCAGATGGATTTCTAAAAGTTAAATACAATGAAAATCCTAGGYACTTATCAGTGCTGATGTTAACACAATATTCCCCATGCACAAATAAGCAACTTGTACCTTTYGTATTAAATGACACTTTTGTCATCATAATACCTTTACTGGAGATCAATTTACAYACAGGCACTTTATTTTATGTTCTAAGTTACARAATAAAAAAGAATTGYGWGAAGTAAGAACAAYAGYTGTTGAAGTGCTAGATCRTATATTAGAAATAWATACTTKTTTTGGACTTGGAGAAATTAGACACTAGATTAGTTTTCCCAACCTTTACACACTGTTAAAAATAAACTATGGAAACTTAAATGCCTCCTAGAATACCATCTAAACTTACACACCCTTGCACACGTTGCAAGGTTGCATAAAATATCACAAGCAAAGKAACACACAAAAATCAGAACAAGGGTCTCTGGAGGCCAGAAATACAAGAACATTATGTAAGTGAGGACCCTCAGTATCCAGCATTGGATACACTGCACTGACTCTTGATTTCCACTGCTCTAATAAACTTAGATTTCTGCGAGTTGCATCATTAGATTATTAAGCTCTCAGTGTAGTACAATTGTTGATTTGGGATATTATTGCTGATTTAAAACACGAAGGCCATGTTTAGAAGTTTAACCTAAGAGTACTAAGCTTTTCACTAAAGATAGTCCAGAGAAAAACAAAAAGGAAAACTATTACAAGTTTTGCAACAAGATCTGAAATGCTTTAACAAGTAGGATTCATTATCACAGTCTCTTGAAGCTGGATGAAGAAAACTTTCACTGCAGTGTATGCAATACCTAGCACATGAAATACAAATGTAGTRACTGTCAGCACTCACAGGAACACTGTCTACACTCACAACTCTCAATTCACCCAATCTCTGTATGGCAGAAACYAAAAGCAATGCTCTGATCACTCTGCAGAGATGAAAATTCACTACCTGGAATTTCTGCAGAGAATTTTTCACCAGGTGCAGCCACGCTCTGCAGATTTGCAAAGTCCACTCACTAACATAAGTTGTTAGTAATGTGACTTGGTAACAGAAACCCAAGTGATASTTTCAGCTATCACTTCCTTACACTGACCTCATTCTTTCATGTTGTTTACATTCTGCAAAAATGGAGCAAAAGAAGACCTTAACATACACATTAGTAAGACAAAAAAATGTGTTTTAGTTTGTCAAGGAGATTTAGTGCAGGGTACCTACCAAATAGCAGAGATAAAACCAAAACCCAAAATATCAGGGAAAGCAAATAATGAGATTTTTCTGTACTAAAGGAAACATGTTTTAATGCCTGAAGATACTTGTTCTTCTCTCTACTGCACTCCAATTCAACATAACTTTGTGGTATTAATTTACATCCAACAGAACCACACTCAAACACAGACAGTACAAAGAAAAGGCTCTGGAAATGCCTCTTTAAAAGGTTAAGTTCCAGACAAGTAGGTAATCCACCAMCATGAACCACTCTGGCACTCTTTTAAGAGCATGAGGGAAGAAAAATTATACAATTAAAAAAAAAAGAAAAATAAGTAATCTGTGACTTATCTGTTTCTCTGTAACACTGATTGCTGCTAAGACTCTCTTCTGGTTAGCACAATACAGATGACAGTATCTGTGAGCCAGGTTGCCTTGAATTACTGACTACATACCTTTATTAATCAAGTCTCAGTATAATTAACACAGCCTTTTCCTTTTCATTCCTGTGCAGTCCCAAGCAGYTTGTAAGCAGAACGAGGTTGCACTGACTACACCCAGTTTTTAAGCAGCTAAAATCTGCCAAAGAGGTAGAGTTTGAAGAGGCTGGGGGAGAAGAGGTGAAGAAGCAGCTCCTGGGGATCACRAGCACAAGGTACTGTACCTTTAAGGAGGAGAAATGGTCCCGATCTGTTGCACGGCTGAAAAAGAGCTCATTCCTGGTTATCCAGATTACTTACCTAAAACTTCAGTTATTCCTCTCTTTCCCCTCGGGCCAGCCTCTCTTTCACTCTTGGGAGCTTTTACCATTTAAGGTCAATGTTACATCTGGCTCTGGTAACTACAGCTGAAGCAATTTTTAACTCACAGATCCAACAGGCTGCCTAACATTAGAATGAGYTGAAATTTAAAGTAACTCTTCAGARAGCTTTTCTTGCCTCAGAGAATTAGAGAATTAAAGGCTCTCCTATTCTGGCATAAGTACTCTGGGCACAAGATGATGCAGACATCCTATTAGCTTTCTTCAAGTTCAGTGCATATAAGCTCYACTTACTCATTTCTGATTAAAATGGGCAAGTAGGAAGAACAGATGAAACAGTTTACATCATGTTATGTTAACCCTTAGCATTTTTTACTGACACAGATGCTACTATTTTTCATTCCTCTCCCCCTCCCTTTGTTTGGTCAGAAGGAGTCTAAATYAGAGAGCAAATAGAAGGCATGTGAACTTTTAAAGAACACTGGCTCCTGTCCAGTCATGGGCTCTGCTCTCCACTTGCAGAGYAGGAATAATTCCCAGTGAAGTCCACAGAATTTGCTTGTATCCCATGAGAGACTGTAGCTACAAATGAGGCTTRGTGAGGGAAAAGAAACCCCAAACCTTTACCACAGCACATTCAGGTACCTACAGAGCAATCCCATGTGATTCAGAGCTCTCAGCTCCAAACCTGACAGATTTTATTTCAGCCCTTCAGCTACTTCAGACTATTTATTTATGAGTATTACAATTACATCCACARATCCTAACTGGGAGTTCTCTAATGCCAGATGCTGGGAGGTTATTAAAGGTAAGAAAGCCAAACTATGTCCAAAAATCCTTTCACAATTGAACTAAAGAGAAAAGAAGGTGGGCAAAGATGAGTTGATGGAAGCACAGCACAGCAAATGAGAAGCTGAGCACGTGCTTTGTGCCACATCATGTTTCAGCTGCCATTAGAAAGTCTGCTATTCTACACTTAAGACATTCTTAGTTCTAAAAATAAACATAGTGAAAAAAGGCTCTGAAAAACTTCTCTCCCATTGGTGCTCAAGCTTGTTCCCTGCATGCAGGGAGCAGCCAGGTTTTCCCAGTACCTTTTCAGGTRYTGATGTCCTTTGTCCACTCTCACAGCCCCTGCCACCATTGCTGACTCTGWCAAGGCATTTTAACACACCCCCTGACATCTTTTTGAATTACTGCTCCATTGCCCACAAACTCAAGCTCTGAAATAGCCTCTTTGTGACTCAGCAYGGTTCCAGTCTTCCATCTAAGCTGTCTGCAGCTACAGAATATTTACTGGCATCTGTAACTCATCATTTTTCAGTTTTACTATCTCAGAATTTCTAGGCCACACGCATCAAATACTTCATTTGCCTACAACAGAAGCTGTGTTTCTGTTAAATCTGCTTTCACCCCTTCCAGAGCAACGACTGCTCTGGATCCAGTTTGGGCAAGAACCAGTTGTTTACTGTCTTTCAGCATTGCTGTCCTCTGGGAAATGAAACTTTTCACTGAAGTTGCTTGTTCATTTGTCCAGCATCCTACAACTACTGCTGGCCAAATTTAGCCCAAATTTGTTAAAGTAATTGAGGCCTCACAATACTTTCAAGTTCCCAGGGAGTTAGTGAAACCAGTGCTTGTAAAGCAGATTTMAGCTACTGCCTTACAGCACTGCTGACAGGGAGTCATGCCTGTGAATATGGTCTGCTCTGTTAACAGTCCTGCAAGAAAAAGATGGCAGGCATTGTCCTGTGTGCTGCCTCATTTGGATTCTGTGGACACCAAGGATCTGTGATTGCTAAAACCAACTTACCAGTAGAGCAGAGTGTGATGCTAGGAGCATGCCAGTTTAACTGGGTTCATTTTTGCAGTGCCCATCAGAGATAAGCTTGTTTGTCAGAAAATAATCTTCCTGTCTCTTTTTCATTCCCACCTGCCTGGATCTGGAGGATGAGAACCTCTTTTAGCATTCATGCAAGCAGCCACCAGATCAGATAAAACACACTACATGTTTATTACAGGTGGGTTTATCACTGCARAATGTAACTGATGCCTGCCTGCTGTCACCCTGCTCTGTCACTGTGCAGGTTTTTCCTCCTGTGCTGTTTCCCAGCCAGCTGCAGGACAGGGCTGCAGAGATGTGCGTGGGAGCTCAGCAGAGAAAATGCACAACCAAAACCATTCAAATACAGCTCCCCTAACACTGAAGAAATAGCTCCTCCTGAAGGCAGAAATCCGGACCTGTGGCGTTTTGAGTTGTTTGAACATTCCACGGGTTCACCTTGAATATCAGAGTAACATGTTATTACACTTCCACCATATTGAGCCCTGTGCCCCAAAACCAAGGATGTACTGAATCCCAGAATCAGTAAAGTTGGAAAGGACCTCTGAGATCATCAAGTCCAAACTTTGATTAGATACCACGACACCTGCAGGGATGGTGGCTCCACCACCTCCCCGGGCAGCCCCTTCCAATGTCTAACCACCTTTGTGTTGGTGAAATCTGGATACTGCTCTGTCTTCCGTCCTGCTGTTCATACTGGCAGCATAAACCATGGGTGTCATTTGTCTCAGAATTTATTAYTGCAAAATTTATCAGAAGCCCTTGTTATTTTAAATCCCTTTCAAAAATAATCTTGAACAAGGAAAACCTTAATGTGGAAAAGGTTAATAGGAGAACCTTCTTACCTGCTCCCTGTGCAAGTGTCATATTTATTTCAGATAACCATCTGCTTTTCCTTCTTATTTGGGGCTGACTTCTCCATGGGACTGACCCCACATACAGAGTCAGTCCCTACTCTGTGATTAAAAAACTGGGGCTTTTCTTTTGGCTTTTTGAGCTGTTTCTTAAGAGTAGGAGAACAAGGGGAAAAAAAGCAAAACGTGGAAAATGTTTTATTTTAGAAACCTTTAGAAGTAGCTCGAAAAGTGAACACTTCTGAGGTTAATTTCTGGGAGTTCCTAGCATGTGAGTGAGCTCCTGCGTGCCAGCTGAGTCCCGGGAGCTGACCTTGTCTGCTCTGCCTCATGCCGGGGTTAGATGAAAGGGCTTATGAGGTAAATGAGGTCCAAAGACTCCAGAATTAAAGCATTGTTATGTTAAGACTCCCAGTTATATGCTTTAAGAGCTCTCTAAAAAGGTGAACTGTTCCGGATTRTGTTAAAYCYGTACCCCAGTTTTAAGGTCTGTACCCCAGTTTCGGGTTCTGATCCTCTAAAGTTGGGAAATACTTGTCCTTTCTCTAAAAACYCCAAGAATCCCTCACCTGCTGCCGCCGAAGCTGCTCCGCCGCTGCCCCGTCCCCACAGGGCCTTGGCGCCCGCCTTCCCGCGGCCATTTTGTGCCTGCTGCTCTTCCCGCCTGTCCCGTGTGCCCGACAAAATGGAGCCGCCGTCCTTCTCCGCCTGTCCCGTGTGCCCGACAAAATGGAGCCACTGCCCTTCTCCGCCTGCTCCTCTTCCCGTGTGCCCGACAAAACGGAGCCACCGCCCTTCTCCGTCTGCTCCTCTTCCCGTCAAAATGGAGCCGCCGCCCTTCTCCGCCTGTCCCGTGTGCCCGACAAAACGGAGCCACCGTCCTTCTCCGTCTGCTCCATCAGCCCGTCAAAATGGAACCGCCGCCCTTCTCCGCCTGCTCCTCTTCCCGTCAAAATGGAGCCGCCGCCCTTCTCCATCTGCTCCATCTGCCCGCCAAAATGGAGCCACCGCCCTTCTCTGTCTGCTCCTCTTCCCGCCTGCTCCTCTTCCCGACAAAATGGAGCCGCCGCCCTTCTCCGCCTGCTCCTCTTCCCGACAAAACGGAGCCACCGCCCTTCTCCGCCTGCTCCTCTTCCCGACAAAACGGAGCCACCGCCCTTCTCCGCCTGCTCCTCTTCCCGACAAAATGGAGCCGCCGTCCTTCTCCATCTGCTCCTCTTCCCGTCAAAATGGAGCCACCGCCCTTCTCTGCCTGCTCCTCTTCCCGCCTGTCCCGTGTGCCCGACAAAATGGAGCCGCCGCCCTTCTCCATCAGCCCCTCTTCCCGCCTGCTCCTTTTGCCCGCCAAAACAGAACCCCGCCCTTCTCGGCCTGCCCGTCAAAGCGGAGCCGCCGCCCATCTCCGCCCGCTCCTCTTCCCGCCTCCCGCCTGTCCCTCAGGACGGAGCCACACCCCTATGGTAATTGTTGGAGCTCCCGTAACACTTCGCTGCATTCAGAAGTGCTATCCAGACCGAAAAACCTCAASTGCAACGAGCCAAAGCAGAACTRGAGAATATAAAGGGCATGTATGGACGCTTCTTGCCCCCTCTCCATGACATGTACTTGATAAGAGGGACAGCCCTGGACTAACTGAGCCTAATCGCGGTTTTGTCGCTCCCGTGAGGGCGAATTCCCGGATGTGCAGTGCAGGCCTGAAGCGCACCCTCCTCCCTGTGGAAGCAGTGGCGCCGGCCAACCTTTATTCAAAAGAAGCTTTGAAGGAGTAAGATATTCTCCTACCCTGTTAATTCACTTAAGCTCCGGCTAATCTTGCCTGCCTGAGAGCTGGGACAAGTCACACCCCACGGCTCAATCGTGCAGCTGAACCAGCACGGGGTGTTTCATTCCATCGCAGCACCGAAGGGCCGTGGCCAGAGCTGCCGCAAGGCCTGAGGTGCTGCAGCTGTGAGGAAAAAGGGCTGTGTGAGAGCCACCGCCACCCTGATACACCTGAGCAGGGACAGCGGCAGGGACAGAGCCCACACACAGGCCCAGCTTGTGTCCTGTCTCCAGGCTTGCAGGTAACTGAAGGCTTACTGCTGTTAGGAGCTCTCTAGAGGAGCTTTTCTGCTGTTACGGCTTCTCCTGATGTTTGGAGGGACGGGATTTTGTATAGATTTTTAAAAATAAGAAATACCTTTAAAAAAGCAACATAGAATCTGTCTGGGAGATTTCCTGAAGAGATAATATGGCAATAGATATCTTCTCAGTCAAGAAACAGTTTAATAGCACTTTATGTAGCTCGCAAGACTTTCTAGCCTGTTTTCTTTTCCTGTGATGAATTCAGGCGTTTGTKAAATCCCCCTGTGTTGTGACTGAAACAAATTCCGTGACTCGGCATCACCCCATGGAGGGAGATGGAACACCAGCTCATACGGGGCTGTACTCTCTACACAAATCCCTGCAGCCACACACGGTGTAAATTCTGTCTCTCGAGCTGCCCGATGGTGACAGCAAACGCAGATGTTACACACAGCTCTGCCCGATCCGGTCTGGATTTCTCAAGGCGGGCTCGCTAACCCCAGAATGTCTAAAATACCTGGGCATGGGGAGGCTGCACCCACCTGCGGCTGCCGAGAGCGAACGCTCCGTCCCAAAGCCGCTCCGGATGATTCGAAGGCTGAACACGAGATGGCGACAAGTCCCTGCAGCAGCACCGCCTGAATTGGGGTCATTCCACCTGCCTTTGGTGCAATTCCGGGTACAGCAAGCACCGCATTAACGGCGTGCTTCAATGTTTCTGAAAATGCTGAATGAAAGGCACAACACGTTCCTGAAAGGATTTTTTAAGGACTGCTCGTGCCAATGAAAGCTTCTGGAATAGGGAGAGAAGACTGGGAAAAAACCCCAAACTGCTCAACAGGTATAGTTCTCTCTGTTTTGACCCTTACCCTTCAGGGACTATGATCCATTTTGCCACTTTTCTGCATAATCCAGTAAAGGGGCAAGCAACACAAGGGAAGAACCCCTGGATGCATCTGCCTAAGCACCATTCAAGCACACTTGTRAGATCAGGAGTCTGGCCTGAACTGAAATTCAGCATTGCCAAAGTGACCCATAATGTGATTGTGATGCTGACACATCAGGGAATAGGGAATAGGTTTTAACAACATAAAAATAAACCCTGATGATTAAATCTCTTCAGGATAAACTCTAGGATCTCACAGATAACTCTGATTTTTGAGATGGAAGGAATGAAGATGGCTGATAAAGCCATGTCCWGCAGTGCTCTTCTTTGAGGCTCCTAACTTGTTTTTCTCATAGGTCTTTTCTGAGAGGGATGATTCTGCTCTCCCTGAATTAACCCCATTGTTAGAAAGGAGAGGCAGAGGCTTAAAACAATGCCAGCTTTGTGATGGTCATGGGTCTGCACCACTGCAGCAAAGACACAAAGCACTCTCWTTGAAGGGGGCACTTCTGGAATGGTAATTAGCCAAGAGGACAGCACAGCYGAGGGAGTGCTCCTGGAACCCACGACACTGAGAGGTGCAGAATTAACTCACTTATTACAATATTAAACAGGATAGACAGGACTAACGAGCTAAAGGGAGCCCAGAATTAAGATTCCCTCAGCTTTCTGGTGAGCCCAGAATTAATATTCCCTCAGCAATATTATGTCAGACAATAAAGAAACAGAGCTGTAAAATCATGAGCCATGAACAGACAGGGCTTGTGCTCAGCCCCCCTTCACTCCTGCCTGCACTTCCCAAGGAAGAGGCAATAACTGCAGAGCCTTCCCATTGCAGCCCCTTCCCCTGCACTGGGGCAAGGCCATGCTCACCTTCCCAGGCACTGCCTGACACTGCTCCTCCCAGGGAAGCACTGCAGAACAGCATGTTCCAGCAGGGGCTTGGCAATTCCAGGTCTGGARTAAACGGGACAGGAGGAGACAGCCCCACATCAGGGAGTCAGTGAGGTCCAGGTGCTGCTTCTGTCACCTGTCCTAGACCTCCAGTGAGTTGGGAAAAAGGAGGGGAAAGTGGGCTGTTTTCAACTAAGCTTTGCTCAGATTGTTCTAAATTCCACTGAGCCCTTCCCAAATGGTTTAGCAATACTCAACAAGCAGTGCTGCCCAATCATTTTTGCTATCAGTATAATGAAGGAGGCAAATGTTACCAGCCAGGGTAATTTTCACCACTCCTCTAYGTGACCTATTTAAGAGGACTACCTCAAAGTGGAGAGAAAAGACAARAACCATTCAAAAGCTGAATCAATGGATCCTTGCCAGTTTAAATTATTCTTTAGCATGTTCAGAGATGTTTCAAAGGTGTTCTACTTSACTTCCCATTTTCTTCCTCTCCCACCTTGGGCATGTCTGCTCTGTACATGAGGTCCAATCCTTTATCTGGAATATCTGGTATGTGATTCATAGCCTTGGTGTTTGCTGTAAGTTTAAATCAAAATTGAAATAATGTATAATTCTTCCCAAGGTCAGAGAGTGGCTCAGCCAGTAACAGGGCACAAGTTTTATCACTCCAAATACACTGGAAGATTATTCTAGGCAAAAAGAGATTCTAAAGCTGAGGAGAATTTTTTTAAATTACATTGAAACAACATGTATATTAGACATGCTTAAACTATTCAGGTGAAAGCCAGGCACCCCAAGTGACCAGGGAACCCCCARTGACCAAAACTCACAGCACTTTCCATATTTCTACAAGTGATCCTGGGATCTCTAGAGACAGAAACTACACTTTATGAGTGTGTTTTTGTTGAACTTTTGTGTACTTGGAGCCTTCCTGCACTGGAGATTGTTTCAGTCATAAACAGAGCCTTGGAGGCTGATTTTAAAGCAGGAGTCAATAGGGGGGTGATATGAAACAGTTATGATAATATTAACGACCTATATGCTGTTATTTTACTGAGAGAATTCCAAGTAGGTAAGAAGCGCCCTAAGTAGAGAAACACCGAAACAGCTGATTTGGAA